>OZ034744.1:7280413-7297913 GCA_964027065.1 Pocillopora grandis
CCTCACCGTTGCTCAAGCCTCTAAAATTTAATGAAAGCATTCTAAAATCACTCATTTCTGCTATGATTTTTCTTATTTGGTACGGAAAAAACCTGGAAGACCATTTGCCTTATAACACACCTTTGAATAATTATTTGCATCGCTCTACATAAAGAAACGAAAACACTGACACAAAATATAAACACATAGTAAATAATATCAAATTTCAAATTTTCATCTTCCCTCCTGAAGGAGTGTAGCATCCTTTCTCTCCCCTTCAGCCGCACTCGCTCCAAACCGATAAATATTAACTTAATAATATGATTGACAGTAATTATGGCTTCCTATAAATGTATTTTATCATTTGTCAAAAAAAAAAAGATTAACAAAGAGCGGCCTTCGAATTCATGAAATTAAATGAAGAGCTAGATAATTCATCTTAAAATATTGTAGACAGTTCTGGAGCAAAGATAGTATATTTGATAGTATAGCAATACGCGATCAAGTCCAGTAGTCGGTTTAGCTGGTGTTGGCACTTTCAGCTTGCAGGTAGAAGGACTTAAGTTTTGACTCACCATTCAATTTAAAAATGATCCTGGCCGGTACGCTCCAAGGAATATAGGCGAATTGGACATCTTCTCGACTACGGATTTCATTCAGGTGCCTCTCTTTAAGCTTTTTGCGCTGCTCCCTCACAGATTTTGATACGTCGTCTGAAATGTATAGATTTGCTTCATGGAAAGGATTCTCTCTTAACTTAGAGGCTGCATTACGCAAGATGTATTCCTTGGCGGTATATCTTAATAAATACACGTGAACTGGCCTAGGTAGAGTTGCACCACTTGTAGGACTTTGCCTTTGTTTGATATTTGTGCGGTGAGCCCGCATTACTTCTATCTCCTCTAGGCCCATGTGTTCCGTCAAGATCGAAGTTACACGCGCTTAGCTGGACGAGTCTTTTTCGGCACCTTCTGGAATGTTCCAAATAAAAATATTATTTCTCTTAGAACGATTTCTTCTAATTTCTTCTCAAGTAGTTCCACTTGTACTATATCAGCTTTCTTCTGCAAGGTTTGTTTCACTGCTTCCATTTCCTGATTCATCCCTTCTAAACCTGCGGATGATTCGCTCGTTGTAGTTTCAAGCGTTGTCAGCTTCGTTAAGATAGTATCATGGCGACTTTGGCTCGAAGCTTCCAACTTATCGATTTTTTTCTGCAAGACTTTTCACCAGGCGACTCAGCTCCGCAACGTTTTCCGCCGACATAGTAGACTGAACTTTAAGCTTCTTTCCTGAGCGCAGAATACTCATACTAAAAACTTTCAAGCCATGTTAGATACTTTTCGAGCAGAGCGCGGAACGGCACGTCTTACTACCTCGAAGCCATGCCCAGTCCCCGATTCTGGAAGCCTTGATATTCACAGAAAACCTGGAAATGCCTTACCCTCGATTGTGCGAAACAAAGATCGCATGGCAGTTGAACCAATAGTGCGCCTTACCGGACCAACAGTCTTGAATGTTTTAGAAGAAGTTACGTTTGTGGTTTACACCGTGGTGCCAGAAAAGTGTCGCTTCTGGAAATCAAATCAAGGTGGACAAGCCTCTTTATAGACGCAAAAGACCTATCGCCCTTAAACGTGGAACCACGGCAAAATTCTTGCTTTGGACTACGATTTTGGTTCTCGTGAGGCTCGTGTAATAGAGTTGAGACGTTGAAGTGCTCAAAGGAACGTTCAATGATACTAGAGACTTGTGTTTTATCAATGGTGTTGTTTTTATCGCAGAACATGCTTCATCTTTGATTCACTTCATTGACCTTGAAGACAAGGTAACTGTCAAGCCAAGAAGCTTGAAATATCGTGCTGATCTGTTGTCTCAGCTAGCTCGTTTCGGGACTGGGGCGAGGTATGCACGAGTGAAGACGTACGTGTTTCCCTCCCGGCTGTTTTTCAACGAATTTTCAATATTTTATGTCCATAAGCTTAGTCTATGGCGCAATGCTACAAACGTAAAGAGAGATTAAGTTTTGATAGTGATATTTCCTCTCCTGAAGGAAAAAAGATTTGCGAGAGCCCACGTTCTGACCCAAATATAAACACAGCAAGCGACGAAGGCGAAGACGACAAAGTGTTGGAAGAGTTGAATATGACAGAAAGGATCGCCTCACAACTTGAAACGATCTGCAACACGCACAGGACGAAATTGCAAGAATCCGTAAACGGAAACGTGGCAGAAACATGTTAAACCGTTCCGGAAACACGACGGATAACCCGTGTTTCCGTTACCGGTTTCGTGACGTTTTCTCGCGTTTCCGTTGCTGCGTATACAACTGAACCGGACCACTTTTACGTAAACATAACGGAAACATGGAGTTGCATGTTTCCGCCACGTTTCAGAAATACGGAAACATGTGATTTCGTCCTGTGACGCTTGCGAGCGTCGAAAATAGACTACAGAGGCTCGAAGGTATATTTGAACGTTTTTCTGCTTTGGAGAATTCGGTTAGTAGCCTTCAAACTGGATTGAGCACGCTAAGTGAGAAGTCGAGAAAAATAGAAGAGAAGACGAATGATATTGAGAAGGCAATGGAGTTCGAAAACACAGAAATCGAGGAGCTAAAGAAGAAAGACACGGAGAATGAGGACAAAATCAAAGAGCTTGAGGATAAATTGCTGTACCAAGAGGTATATAATAGAAGAGAAAATTTACGCTTCTTTGGAATCCCCGAATCTACTACCGGTGTCGAGAATACATTTGAAGTGATGCGTAATTTTCTTAAAGAAGAGTTGGAGCTAGAAAATACCGAGAATATTGAATTTCAGAGAGCTCATCGAATTGGCAAGAAGAAGACGGGAGAGGCCAGGCCGGTTATCGGTCGTTTTTTGAAGTTTCCAGAACGTGAGCTGGTTTTTAGAAAAGCCCGTGAGATGGAGAGTGATATTGATGTAAAGGTCTATTCAGATCTCCCCAAGGAAATCGGTCAAAGAAGAAAAAGGCAATGGCCAAGGCTAAAGAAAGCGAGGGAAGAAGGAAAGATAGCATTCTTCAGCAAACCCGAGCCTGATAAATTGTTTATTGAAGGACAGTTTGTTCCTCTGTAGATTGAACATTTAGATTCTTTCAGGAACGGTCTCTCTACAGATTGAACCCTTTACATTTATGTAGTTGTTTTTCAGTGTAACGGGAGGTTGCGTAAGATCATTTGAATCTAAATAATTGTTCCAATCTCCGAGGCCGCTCTATAGGTGTTAATTACTCAGCTGCCATATACTCTCTTTGTGTAAGACATTGTTGTGTAATGTTTTTTATTTGTTTTTTCTTTTGTATACCATGTTGTTGTGTAGAAACCTCTTGTAACCTCCATCGGTACCACATATTAATTTATGCGCAGTTGCAACGCGAGATACTTGTATACGTAACTAGTTGATTGAATTGTCCCATTCGAGAAGGAGTATATAAATTTTAAATTACTTTCTCTTAATGTTCGAGGGATTCGTTCCCCAACAAAGAGGAAAGCTCTTTTCACGTGGCTTAATGAACGAAAGTACGATATCATTTTCCTTCAAGAAACCTACAGTACTGTAGATGTTGAAGATATCTGGAAGACGCAATGGCAAGGTAAGCTTCATTTTGCACATGGTTCTAATCACAGTTGTGGGGTGATGATTTTAGTGAGAAGTGACCTTGATTTGAAGTCCGTTAATTTGGATACCGAGGGCCGCTCAATTATAATGGAAGCTGAGGTACAAGGCTCATTATTCTTGTTTGTTAATATTTATGCTCCCAACAAGGTTCAAGATCAATGCCGTTTTTTTGAAAATTTAAATAAAAACATTGAACATTTCGCTGTTAACAAAGAGCATAGGATAATTGTAGGGGGAGATTTCAATGTCACACTGGACTCCGATCTTGATTGTTCCGGTGGAAAATCTTTTAAGAAAGAGTCTGTCAAAAAAATACAAGACTTATGTCTCGATTTAGACTTAGTAGACATTTGGCGAATTCGAAATCCGGAATGTAAACGTTTTACGTGGAGGCAAAAAAATCCTTTCATTCAGAGAAGACTTGACTATTGGCTAATCAATGATTCTTCCCAGGATGATATTGAGAAATCTGATATCATTCCTTCGATTAATTCAGACCACTCGGCAATTTTTCTTCATCTTAATAGTTTAGTTTGGAAATTTAATGCCAGTCTCATCGACGATGATGATTTTGTCACATTGATAAATGAAAGTGTGCCTATGTGGTTAAAGGAATTCGAAGATATTACAGATAAAAGACTGTTGTGGGATTTAATTAAGTAAAGAATCAGACAAGTTTCAATTAAGTATAGTAAAGAGAAAGCGCTCAAAAAAAGAAAAAAGATTTCTGATCTCGAGACCTCTCTAAGGATTTGTGAGGAAAAGTGCAATGAGTCACCAACCTTTGAGAATCAGGAGGAGCTTGAAATGTTGAAAATGGAATACGATTCTATTTACGAACAGATAGCAAAGGGAGCCATTATTCGATCAAAAGCCACATGGTATGAGAAAGGCGAAAAAAGCAACAAGTATTTTCTAAATCTGGAAACGCATAAAAAAGCTAAAAGCTCTGTTCGCAAAGTCTTTAACAGTGAAGGTGTGCTAATCACAGACCCTAAAAGAATTCTCCAAGAGATACAAAATTTTTATTCCAATCTTGGTAAACATGATCCTTAGACCATCAGAGGAGATGCTCAATTTTTTCTTGAATAACTCTGAAATACCGAAACTCACTAATAATGAGGCTCGAAACTGTGATGGAAAATTAACAGTTGACGAGTCTTACAAGAGTCTTCAGCTTTTTGAAAGCAACAAGTCACCAGGTAATGATGGATTAACGGCTGAATTTTATATAGCTTTTTGGCACATTTTAGGAAATCTGATGGTAGACAGTTTAAACTACTCTTATGATTATGGCGAGTTGTCAAATTCCCAAAAGGAAGCCATTATTACCTTAATTGAGAAAAAGGATAAAGACAAACGGGATTTGTCGAATTGGAGACCAATCTCACTTATCAATGTGGATGTAAAAATAGGGTCAAAAGCTATTGCAAAAAGATTAGAGAAGGTCTTACCAAACATCATACATTATAATCAATGTGCATATGTTAAGGGAAGAACTATTTTTGACGCAGTCAGAACGATAGAAGATGTCATGGAATTCTCACAAAGGTATAATCTTGAAGGGAGAATGATTTGTATAGATTTCAAAAAAGCCTTCGATACTGTCAGTAGAGATTTTCTATTTCGCACTCTAACCTCTTATGGTTTTGGTCCATCATTTTTGCAATGGATACACACATTTTACAACAACATCTCAAGTTGTGTCATAAACAATGGTTTTTCTACCCAGCCCTTTGCAGTTGAAAGGGGAGTGAGACAAGGAGACCCCCTCTCTGCTTACCTGTTCATCATAGCGCTAGAAATTCTTTGTATTAGTGTACGCAGTAGTAAAGATATTAATGGTATTAAGGTAGATAATGAAGAGATCAGATTAAGCCTTTTCGCAGATGATTAACTGGTTTTTCGAAAGATAATCTTTCGCTTGTGAACTTTCTTAAACTTATAGAAGATTACGGGACTTGTTCAGGCCTGAAGATTAACCACGATAAATCAGAAATAATGATATTGGGTAATTTTTCTTCTACTCTACAACAAGACAATGTCGTTTCATGCAACTTAAAAATTAAAAAAGTTGTTAAAATTCTGGGAGTGCACTTCACCTATGATTTTCGATTGAAACAAAAATTTAATGTTGATGAATTAATTAGTTCCATTCAACAAAAACTACGAATTTGGAGGTGGAGGGATTTGACGATTATCGGAAGAATTCAAATTGTCAAAACTTTTATCATTCCTATTTTCCTGTATCGCGCGAGTTTGATATTAGTAAATAGGGAATTTGTGAAAGATGTGAACAAAATTATCTTCGATTTTATCTGGAAGGGGAACGACAAAATCAAACGCTCTGCTCTTATCGGTGACATTGAAGATGGGGGACTTAAAGCCCCACATTTAGATTCTATAATAGAGACCCAGAGAATCCTCTGTTGCAAAAAGTTATCAAGCGATCAACCGAGCAATTGGAAAAAAATTGTACTGCATTATCATGAACCTGTGGGGGGTAAACTTATTTTATGTTGCGATTTTGATTTGAAGAAATTGCCCATAAAGCTTCCAGCATTTTATGAAGAATGCTTTAAAAGTTTCGCAAAATGTTCCGCAGCAACTCACACAAATATACAGGATCAAAATAGACAAGATCTTTCAAAAGCTATTGTGTGGAATAATAAATTTATTTGTATCGGTGGCAAATCTGTATATTTTAAAAATCTCGCAGAAAAAGGAATTCTTCGAATAGGGGATCTAATCTCGGACAATAACGAATTTATTGTTAAAAGTAATTACAAGTTGAGAGAATCAAACACCTCGCCGTTAGATATATTTAGACTTATTTCTGTAATAGACGCCTTACCAGTTGAATGGCGTGAATCATTAAACACGCTTGCTTCTACAGCTGACGAGCCTTTCAATTTGTATAACGAAATTAAATTAAGTTTTAATGACAAAAACGTTTTAATTGAAACAGTCATTTCAAAGACTATATATAAAGAACTTCTAAATAGAATCATCACTCCACCGACTGCCCAACTGAATTTTAATACTCATTTTGTTAATGATGTTTTAGAATGGAAAGAGATTTACAGCTTGCCATTTCGTACTTCCTTGGACACAAAATCGCGTGAATTCCAGTATAAACTACTTAACAGGTGTCTTGTCACAAATTCTTTTTTAAACAAAATTGGTATTATTCCATCCCCGGCGTGTTCCTTTTGTGGCGAAATGAACGAATCCTTGGAGCACTTTTTTATTTCTTGTCGTTATACTAAGGATTTCTGGGCTGAGGTAATAAAGTGGTTCGATAATCAAGGCGTAAAGATAAAACACCTATCTGAAAAAGATATAATGTTTGGTATTTTAAGGTGCGAAGACGAATTATTAATCAATCATATTTTAATAATTGCCAAACAGTATTTATATTCTTGCCGACAGAACAAATCTCTTCCTTCAATTAAAGTATTAAACCTCAAAATTAAAACGATCCACCAACTCGAGACAATGATCGCAAAATCAAATAATAAGCTAAAAGCTCATAATATGAAATGGGACAAGTACAAAAATTATTAGATGATATAGAATCTCGTGTTTGTTGCTGCACTGTACTAGTATTATATTTAGAAGCCGAGGAGAGCTAAGAGGAACTGTGGATTGTGTATTTAGATATATGATGTACCGTGTCTGTCTGTTTATGTGAATTATGTTTGTTTATGAAAAATGTATGTAACTTTGAATTAATAAAAATTAATAAAATCCAAAAAAAGCTAGCTCGTTTCAGTTTACCGCTTGATGGCGCAGTAACACCCATTTGCAAACTTTAACCGTCGAATTCTGAAACTTGGAGCTTGTCCAGGTTCGCCCTCCTTTAGAAAAGCTAACTTCAATATGTGCTGCAAGTGAAAACATTCTGTTGTGTGCAGACGATGCCTAAAGAGGAATTATACAAATGACATTACATTACGATGGAATTGGCATTGCTAGTACCGGAGTCAAGCTCGTGACTTACCCGATAGAAATTTTGAATGTCATATATATGGAAGTCCTCACACAAAGAGCTCACTTTGCAGCATTCGGTCTAGACGGTGGCCTTTACGTTTGTAACCTTTCAAGGTTTAAAGTTGACCTACTTCTAAAAAACAACTTACAGTCTTGTAGAGAAATCAAGAGACTTCGTGAATTTGAAGACAGGATTGCGTTCACTGACTCAGGAGATAGAAAGTCAAAGTTCCTCTGTCCCTCTGAGAAAAACGACAAAACTTTCATGGGCTCTGGTCAGGAAGGAGCAAGTGATGGAACGGATGAAACGTATTCTTTTTCGTCAGTTCATGGCATCTGTTCTATGGAGAAGACTCTATTCGTATCAGATGTTGCTCCAGGTTGCATCAAACTAGCATCGGGACTCAGGGTTACTGTGTCGTTCCAACAAGTCCTTGGAAGTCTCTATAAAAAAGCATAGAGAAAGCACACGTCTCTAACAAAGCATAGAGAAAGCACACGTCTCTTCAAGATGCCGTACACAAAGTATCGTATGTAAATGACAACATCACTAAGACCGTTTCTGAGTTGAAACAACGGCACAGTATAAAGGAAACCCCAACAACAAAAGGCCAAGAAGGAACTGTGTCTAATAAAACTCAAGTCTCACTTAAAACTTCCTGAAGACGGAATGCGCCGCCTGCACAAGAGCATAGCTTCAATTGTGCACATCACTCACAACAGTTGTGGAGAATCTGAACGTAGTTTCCCATTTTAAGCGACCTATACCTTCAGAAGACATCAACCCCGAGATTGAAAGTGCTATGAAATAATTTGTGGAGAAGTATTGCTTATTGAGGCAAAGGACAGTTTGGGAGGAAACAACCACCCGCCGTCTGCACGAAGCAATAAGATTCCGCCAAAGTGAACTTGTTGGCGGGACTAAGGAACGATTTTACCTCTGTGGATCAGCCAGTAGGGCTCAACAGCGACAAAGGAGCCGTTCAAGCTACTTCGGACGGTGGGAATGTGACAGATGTCACATTTGTACATTTGTTGACGACTACATTGTTGAAGTGGCAGTTGCTGTGGTGCGAACATATGCAGATGAATATGACACGGACACAAAAAGCGACTTTCCTGACCGAGAGGATGAAGATATTACTCCAATCACGGTTTCTAGTTCCGGGCGGCCAATTCGCGCCCATTTTCGCTTGGATTTCTACGCTTACATTATATATTCCTAATAACCTAACTGAAAAGTAGAAAAAAGAACATTCCTCTCCGATCATTTCATCGGAGCCAATCGCAATCGACGCACTATAAAACAAAACATAAAAAATGTAATTTCTGACGGTTGAGTGACTAGGAACGAATTAGTCAGAAATTACTATTCTGATGGCACGATTGAGAGGTTTTAGTATTCTCAGGGGAGAGTTTTGAGTATTTAATGTTTTAGCGGGGAATATTAATCATTCTAGCTCAGTCAGTCTTTCTGTTTGCTGTTGTCAATTTAGTTAAATTTTTTCTATGGAGTTATGGGTTTGTTTGTACCTCTTCCCCGAGGTTCCGTGCCACTGCATTAGATGGGGAATACGTTTCCACATATTTTTTGGCCACATCTAAAGAGTGGTTTTTTAGTGGTTTTTCGTATCTGGCGTGGTACACTTAATTTTTCAAGCTTTTCAAGTTAGACTTGCTAGCATATTCTATGTTGTAATAAATATATGTTACGATACATTGTTGTTGTCGGATGACTGACTGACCATTCCTCGATAAACTATTTCACATTGAATGTTTCGTGATATTGTAGTCAGAATCCAAAATATTGTGCTAGAAGACACCACGTTTGTTGTCTTTCTGACAATCTTCTTTCCAACATCTTGACAGGCTAAGTGGTTGAAAAGGAATGTTTCAATTTTGCGCATGGGGAAACAGAAATTCGTGTGTAGAAGAATTGTGACTTCTTTAAACACCCTTCAAACAAAGACTGAAGGTCACTTGGAAGATCTGAGAGTTATTTCATTCCAGAATTGTGAAAAAGACGTTTTTATTGTATCAATTTCGACTTAATTTTCGAGTTTATGCTCTATGTGCCTTTTAGCCAAAAATAAGGTCTCTAAGTAATAATTAACTCGCCAAATTAAATGTCAACAGTTATTTACTGACAACTAGCCTAAAATCTAACTGACAACTAACATTTGTACACCCCTTTTTATCAACCTCGCGAAGAGGTACTCTTATGTAACGTTGTAACTTCATCTCAGAAATTAAACAAAAGAAAATAACAGGTTCTATCTATGGAGAACAAAATGTTTATATTAAAAGAGGAAATGTTATCATCAAACTACAGGTGAAGAATGAGAATTCATGTCCCGATAGAGTAAGTCAGTTACCGTAACCCCCTGGTAATGAGTCTAGCAAATTATTTTTCGAAAAAATGAGATGCCATGCAGTATTTATAGTCTAACAAGTCTACATTTTACGATAACTGAGAGGATTCTCGCGGTATGTTCCACGAGAAGAGGATAATAATAATAACGATAATGATAATGATAATATTGCTATTATCATAGTATAAATAGTTTTCATTCTACAGATATTAATAACATCATTAATAATCTAATAATATGATTAATACAATAACCTACTACGTACCATGACTCAAAAACAAAAGGAAAAATGGAATTTATGTAAATAACCTTTATTCCATTCGGAAATTCTTGAAAATGTGCTGAATTTTTAGCAAGTTCAGTCCTCTCTTTAAAAATAAATTGTATTCTAAGAATCGAGCTGCACGTCAAAATTTGTCGTTTTCTCCTTTTAACAGGTTGAAAACATTCTGAATTAAGCCATCCATGTGTCTGCCTCTTTTTGGCGCGAGGAACTGGACAAAAAAAATAATTAAAATTACAGTATTTCACATTTGTTTTTGTTTCAAACACTATGTTATAATCTGTGGTATATCTGGTGTGAACTTAACAATTTCTTTCTTTTGCTTCAGACAAGAAGGGAAGTTTGTCTCATCTGGTAAAGACGATGCTGATCACTTGACAATATTCAACATCCCCCTGCAAAACCCAGAAGAATTTCAACTCTAACAGAAGCCCTCTGCGATACGCGAGAACAAGATCTTCACATTAGATATGCGAGAAATCCCTGTCTCGACTGCGGAGGCTGACGACAACGGCGCCTACATTTCTAAAGGTAGCGCGACGCAGCAGTTCACGTACAATGTATCGGGTTCCACAACAGCCCATAAGAGCGAAAATGGTATGTGGCATGTAAATGTTAGGAAAGCCAAAACGTAAACACGACGTTACGTTTCTGCAAGTGAAATTTATGAGCTGGTCCGCCGTTACCGTATAAGCAAGAACAATCTAACTTTTTCCCGCAGGGCATGCTACGATCATGAGCCGAAATCACGCTATCTCGCTGGGCAGGAGAACACCCGAGACCGGAAGACTTCGTTCTATCTCGTCACGGGAACGCAACAAGGTCCACGACAAATTTGTACTACCGTAAAGATACAAAGTTACTCAAGGAAATCGATGATATGCTACAAAAGGGGATGTCCAAAGACAGAGTGTACAACAACATTGCAAAGAAAAAAAAACAAACTGTGAATGAAACAGTCACTGGCCCCAAAGTGATCGATAATAGGAGGTATGCCTCAAAGAATGCCTACGGAAGCAACAACCAACAGGACGTGTGCAGTGAAGCAGAAGTTTTGGTGTTCAATCTCCAAACCATTCAAATGGTAAATAGCGTTACGTTCAACAAAGACCAATATGTTAGCGTTAACTTTTTGCCCAGAATGTGTTCTTGGAAATGCCATTCTCCGCGTGGACACAACATACTCGAACGAGGCACTGATCGATTTGAAAGGAAAACATCCAGAATTTCCTGGGGCCAGCTACTGGCACTTCCGCAAGATGCAAGAAAGCTATCGTCATTTCGCAGGAGAGATAATTATACAGAAACCAGAGCTTCTTTGTTTGAAGAAGATTGGGCACGACCTTGACAAAGCCCTGTCAAGTGGCTTCACTGATATCTTTCGAGATACCAAGACCCTGTACTGCACCCAACACATGCAGGAACGAGACGCATTTAAGTTGCAATCCGTCGGATGCAACCAGTGGTCAAAACAAAAAATAATGGCGGATATCTATGGATGCCCAAGTGATGTGCTCCCTCAAAGCGAACCAGCGGACGCGGACGACAAAGACAATTTTGAAGTCAAACTTGAAAGTCTTAAAAACGTCTGGGAAAAGCAGCTCCTGCTTTTCACGAATGGTTTCGAAAAACAAGGTCGCAACAATTCAAGGATTCCCTTATCATGTCAGCCAGACAAAGTCTTGGTATCGAAGGACACCTCTCCACCGACGGATTGGGACTGAAGCACAAGCCAAAGTAAGCATGAGGCATTAGCAACAAAGTATGGGGTCAATTACAGTTCTCTGTTACAACTTGAATACTTTAATCCAGTAAGGTTTACTGCAACTGATCACATGCATAATTTTTTTGGGGGACTGCAAAGCATGTTTTCAAACTGTGGATTAAGAAAAATTTATTATCAAAGAAAGACCCTAAAGTCTTAGAAGATAGTATTAATTCTTTTGATGTTGGAACTGGAATTGGACGATTGCCGCACAGAACAGCATCAAATTATGGTGGCTACACAGCATCTCAGTGGAAGAACTGGACATTGATTTATTCCATGTTTTGTCTGAAAGATCTTTTACCAGAAACTCATTTAAGATGTTGGCAGACATTTGTTCTAGCTTGCCAGTATCTTTGTACTCCAGTTCTGTCTAAGACAAACATTATAAAAGCTGATCTGCTATTTGTCAAGTTCGGCGAAAGATTTGAAAAGCTGTATGGCAAAAAAGCTGTGACACCAAATATGCATCTTCACTTCCACTTAAAGGAATGTGTCATTGATTTTGGACCAGTCCATGCATTTTGGTGTTTCAGCTTTGAGCGTTTCAATGGAATTCTTGGTACAATGCAAGTGAATGGAAGGTCTGTGGGGATACAACTAATGCGCAAACTTATGTCTGGACGGTTTGTTTGGGATGTAAAATTTCCAAATGAATTCCAAGAACATTTTTTGCCATTTTTTGCCCGAAATGGAATTTGAGAATTTGGTGGTAAAAAATGCCACCAAACTATTTAACAGTGCCTATTGCTTGAGTTTGGGGGACTTTCAGTGGAGTGACCTCACACTTGTTAGTCTTCCAAACTCATTCAAGCATTTTGCATTGGATCCAGGTGAGCTGAGGGTACTTTTTGACTGTTACAAGACATTGTGCCCTAGGGAAGAAATTGAACTTTTTTCAAGAGTTGCACGGAAGTTTTCAAATGTCCTGTTTGGCACTGAAAAGTTTGGATCAAAGTTGGATTGCCGTAACTTGAGATCAGCTAGAATTATGGCCTCTCGGAGTGCTGATGATGGTTCTATTGATACCTGCGCTCCTAGAAGACCAGGAATAGTCAACTTCTACATAGTGCACAGTGTAAAAGTCAATGGAGAATTCCGTCAGCATGCATTCGCAGTTGTGTGGTGGTAAAAATTGATTGTGACCAAGGACATTTTGGTAAACCAACCCAGGTTTGGAAACAGTGTGATTATGAGCCCTGTGGACCTTCCCTATTTCTGCCAGTGCCGTGCGTAGCACAAAAATTTGCGTGCTGTTCGATGAAAATTAATGGGATAGATAAGTTGGTAATAAGCCCCATTCCTAGGTCATTTCATTAGCTCTGATATTGCTTACACTTACATTGAATGATTGTTCTGATTATCAAGTTGAATATCTTAGGATTACATTTGTGGAAGAGCAAATCGTAGTCGTAGATAATTTCAATAGCATTGACCAATAATTTTAAGGCTGTACAACAAGGACCCCAAAAATTTGGCTATTCACATTCTTTTAGACTTGCGTACCTGTGTTCAAGTTATGGCAGGGTTCCACAGAAAACCAGTTTCTGTGACGTAATCCTTGTTGAAACATCTTAGTGTTAACATTTAACTTTTAACATGTCTCGATTGTATCATGTTCAGTCTTTTCGTGCGCTGTAAAAGTTATTATCCTACTCAGTGCAACATGTCATACGTTAATAGTTAGATAAGCAGTAATAAATTTGCTAAATAAAAGCTTGTATCATTGAAAATAGTGTTTCTATCTGCACTGTTGACGTATGATTTACAGCGCAAAGTACGTGTATCCTTATGGAAGACAAAGTACAGTCGGCAATGGCTTGATGGGAAAATATTTTTGAGTTATTGAGAAATAGAAATATTTACGTTACGGTACTATTTTCATTCATTTTTCCTAGCCATTGATCTACTCAGGTTTTCTTTTGGCCTACATCTTAGTGAGAAGATCAGATAACACGTAAAAACTTATTGATTGCGACGAGTTGTGAGACAGCCCTTGTTAAAAAAAAAATAAGCCATTTGCGCTAGTTTAACGAAAGCTTTACATGTTTTGCGAAATGCATGGCTCATCACAACCTTTAGATAACTTGTAAACATATTTATGGCAGCTTTACAACAACTCTAATTTCGGTCTAGTAAAGTTTAACTTTAAGCAAACTTTACATTGAATGTAAATCTGGCTCTTCAGCTTTAAGTTACCTTTACGAAAGCTTTACATCTGATGACGTAAATGTACCTTTATGCGCCTTTACGAGCAATATTATACTGGCGTAAAGTTACTTAACGAACTTTACGCAGATTTACGCAACTTTAATTTTCCGTAAATCTCTTTTTTCATACAGTGAGGCTTAGAGAACGCGATATCCCAAAAAAAGTTGCTGAGGTGACCGCAGAACTTCAAACGAAGTGAAAAGAATTCTTCATGGAGGAAGCCAGAGCCATTCATGGTTTGGGCAAATACCGTCTTTCCCCGGGGTACAACCATTTTTACGTTGATCCCGCCAAGTGGAACCGACGAAGTCCAGAGAGGCAGCGTCAGCACATCAGCTGCTTTCATGAATTTGTCCCCAACTCGTACAACTCGTACAAGAAACCGAGCTCAGCTGGCCATAAGACCTTACTAAGGTCTAATAGGAGAAGGGCAAAACTTCCTGATGCTAACCCACCGGCCAAAAAAGCTTCTGTATCTCCCCTATACCTGTCAAAAGGTAGTAGAAGCTCACAGTTGCAGGTAATAATAAAGTATACACCTAAAGTTCCTTTTTACTATTGTGCGTTACAGTGTTCGACCATGTAATCAGGAAGTTGATACGATACAACATGTGCAAACGTACATACATATCTTAAGGATGTAGCAACCCAGTGTTAGGGGAAGTTATATTTTCCAATCAAAGTAACCCACATCTCACAGCTCGTCTCTAATTATTTGCGTCACGAAAGGGCTATTTTCAGTCTTCAAAATAAGTTGAAAGGGGACAAAGAGGTGAGTAAACGCCATGTCACTGAAATTACGTATAATTCCTCCAGTGAGAGAGGTGTTAAAGCTCCTAAGAGACCTTCAAGACCAAGCCCCTCCCTGCAGAGCACATCAACTGGAGTGGATAAATTTTGATGATTTACGAATTCAAAGCCCTAAATTGTCGCTATTATAAGTGATTAAATATTTTAAGCATTTTTTGCACGAAAGCTTATTAGTAGATCATGATGATTCAATTATCTGTCATGTTCCTTCTGAGCACAATGAAGACAACGGTAAGTTCAAGAATTTGTATTTCCACTGATTAGGTTTATTTCCCCTCTGAAAGTAGCAAAGATTAAATTTAACAAGCCACATCATAAGGTTATAATTTCTTGCTCTGTGGGTTTACAAGGCTACCTAATGTCATATAGAGCTTGCATAATTATAATTATTACATTATATTTCCTTTGACCTTTGCATCTCTTGAAGCTCAGGTGCATACACGTAATTACGAGATCATTTCAATTTTCCAGTTGTTTGTACTTTGGACACATCCATAGTGTCAGCCAATCAAGTAACATGGAGGAAACTATGATTCCTCTCATCATGACCATATTTAAAGTAAATGATAGCAGACCTGCAAGATTTAACAGTATGCGACTGTTTGTTTCTGAGTTTTAATTTTTCGCATCTGTATTTGTTCTGTGATATCATGATGAAAACAGGCTACAAGCTTAGGTAATAATGACTGAAAAAGAAAGTTATAGATTATGTAAAATTATGTACTTTACAGTACCAAGTAGTCAATGTTGTAAAAATTTACATTTTTATTTATCTGCCTAAGTTTCTTGATTGGCTGTATCATGTGCTGTCATATTGTCCGGGAGGTTATTTAAGCAGTGAAAATAACACTGTTGTTGTTATTATGTTGTCGTTTTAGGCAATACACCAACCACCTTTAAGATATAAAGTAAAGTTGCGTACATGTCCACCAATAAAATAGTCAATAGGACGAAAACTAGTTATACATACACTTGTTCACATGTTCTTATCGAACTGCTATGTTGTGAGAAAATGTAAAAAATATAATATTTTAGAATAGAACAAGGAAGCCAATGAACTATTTACAAGGATAATAATTATTTTTCTTTCATAATAAAAAATCTTTTATGAGAGGTCTTTAAAATGGCTGAAGATATTGTCAAACAAGATGCCAAACTGAAAAGGATAACCTGGCAAACTAGGCAGACACGCTTAGAGACAAACTGGGAGGGCTTCAGAGAAACTCTGTTCAGTGATGCTTTGTCCAAAGAAGCTTTACCACCATCAGTAAAGTGCTCTGTGTGCAATTGTGACCTTCAGCAGTGTGTTCAGTGTATAGATTGTGGACCTTGTTTTTTTGTGTGTTCAAAGTGTGACATGGATACTCACAACAGCCATCCCATGCATGATTGGGAGTTTTAGAATAGGGAGTTTTTTCAGTCGTTACTACCTACTGAAGCGATTGACTCTAAGGGTAAACTGTTTCCATTAAGTTAGTACAGAGTACCATAATGCATAATTGACTTGATTGATGAATTTTTAATGAGAAATATTGAAATCACTGTTAGTATTTAAGAATTTGTTAATGCTTAGCGTACGCGTGTTGAGTTATGGATGCACGCGGGAAGTTTGGAGAGCTCGAAAAATGCAAAAGAGTAGCTCGAGGCGCCGCTGAGAGCTACTCTGGCTTTTTGAGGTCACGTAGCTCGAGGCGCCGCTGAGAGCTACTCTGGCTTTTTGAGGTCACGTCATCTTATTTACGCACAGGTGTGCATAAATAAAGATTTTTTTTGTAGCAGCTCGATATACGGCAAGCACGCACACTATGTTTTAGTCTATTATAAAGATTACTATTTTTTATTACTGTTGGAAGCCAATGTTGTGTTTATTATTTTTAATTTTTTTTCCTTTAACTATAGTGTATACTTAATTAAACATGGAACTACAATGATTGACTGTAAGGTATTCAATAGTATATATGCAACTCTTTACAGGAAGTATTATTTTCATGACAAAAATTGTTCATGAACGTAAATGTTGTACATGTTGTTGTCAAACCAGTTTGAAATGTATTTTCATTGTTTATGAAATTTATCGTACTGGGTCACTCCACGGTAATGTGAAACTAGATGTTGGTTCGTAAAAAGTATCAAATTTTTCTAAGATTAACTGAAAACTAAAAGCGAAATGTTTAAAGTTGACAGTTTGAGCACTATCATACAATTTCCAGGTCATATTTTTCCAAAAATAGTTTGAAGTTTAAGGTCGGATTTTCCAAGTTTGTGTCTCTGAGGCCTCTGCAAGTGCTGCCTATGACCCTTTGTGATCAAGAAGTTTGCATGTGCAAATATCACGAAAACATAGATCTCCTCCTCCATACTCTTACCACCACTAATCTGGTATCTTCGCACTACAGAACAGCAGTAGATCTACAGTTTGCAGCCAAGAGGAACGTAAGTGTAC
>OZ034744.1:7305413-7312913 GCA_964027065.1 Pocillopora grandis
GGAATCAGGGGAAAGTGGTAAAAAGACCAAATAACTCAAAAAAACTTTTCCTCAGACAGATACACTTTGCCAACTAAAGCCATTCCTAGCAAGGTTGACAGCCAATTTGTCTCACTGTTATAACTCAGTAGCAAGCAAGCCACTGAAATCCATCAAAAGTCTAATGAAAAGGTGGAGTAGAGCTGATAGTTACTCAGGCTACTAGGATAACTTTGACATTGACACAGGACATCACCGTATCAGTGTGGAGAAGGGTTTGTTTAACCTGTCGTTAATCGCCTCTGCCTGGGAATCAGGGGAAAGTGGTAAAAAGACCAAATACCTCAAAAAAACTTTTCCTTAAAGTGATGCAAAACTGTGGACCTCGCTTTTTTTAGAACATTTGACTGTGCTAATCTTTACTTTCATTCAAAACCAAATTAACTGAACATAGTGTCGCGACTGAACACCGATATTTTGATTATTTTATCAATTTTTTTATATTTTATCTTCTTTCCATGTATTGCATGCCATTAAAAGTGACGTTAAATAAAGTCTAAATACAGTCTTCTCATTGTGGTGAGGTGTTTTATACGACACAGCTAAATTAGAGTAGATATTGTACCTTAGAATATCACTTTATGTATTTCCATACTTTTGATGTACTTTTTAAGATTTAGTTATTTAGATTTTACTTGTTGTCATTCTCGCCTTTAAATATAGTCTTAGTGTCTTATTTTAGGCCACTTCCACTCAATTATGAATGCCTCCACCTGGAACTGAGAAATCTTTCTGCAGCAACCTGGCAACAAATGGAAAAAGACGGGCTACTTGTAACACAATGGTCGTGTCACCATGTGGAGGCTCCTAAGCTAAGGATGTAAACAATGTAAGCTTCACAACCACATGGATATGACTTTTCTGGAATATCAGGCATGGTTATCGCCATGCTAAAGCCTGAATCTTAGACTAATTGAGGATGAATTACTGCAGAAGTGCCTCCATGGCAAGAAACAGAATCAAAACATATCTTTGAATGGGATGGTGTGGCTGAGAATTTCAAAAGAAACTAACATCGGAAGTGATACATTTCAGTATTGAAGCAGTTGCTGTTGTTAAGCTTTTCTAAACCCTTGACATTCCTTTTTGCAAATATACTGAAGAGGGTTACAGACTTCAAGATTTGCTTAGTGCAGATATAGTGCAACATAAAAGCAAGTACCAAGAGGAGATGAAAAGTGATCAGAGGCCTTAGAAGAAAAACATGATCAAAATAAACAAAATGAGGGTGTGAACTATGGTCAGCTCTGAACAGTTTTATTCATGGTAGTTCATGGTCAGTTCTGAACAGTTTTATTTATGATAGTTCATGCAGCAAGGTTGCTTTACAGACAATGTTTCTTTGTTTAATCAACCTGATATTACAGATGAGCAGTTCTTTGAAGTTGATAGCAACTTGGGGCATATGCTTTACTTCACCCCTTAATGGTCACCCAAACACTTCAGAAAATGGACAAACATAGTCCCTTTGCACACAGAACAGCTATTCCAGAAGCATCACCAAGAACCAAATAAAGAGGGGTGAGAGGTAAGGCATGTTGAGCTGAGGAAACTTTCAGAGAACAACTTATGTCAGGGCAAAGCAAGTGATGATGCTTCAAAGTTAGATTACACATGAACTGATAGTTTCCTCAATAACCAAGGGAGGGAAGTATGACAATATTACAAACAAAAGAGGTGATGGAAAACCAAGAGAGATCACCTTAAGACACAACCGTGACTATGAAAGAGGTTGAAACAACACTATTTTCCCTTTTAACAGACATCATCATATACAACTTCTAAAAGTATGCCAGAGACCATTTTTAGCACCTATCAACTCACAAACAATCTCAGCTTAGGTCTGGACAGGACAGATTTGTGTACAGCTGGTTGTTCCACAAGAGCCTAAACACTTGCAAGAAGGAGAAGGGATGTTTTGCTTCTTATGCAAGAAACACAAAATTTTCACGCCACACACTGTGTACAGTTTACGAGATGATCCAGCAACACAAAGATCCCATTGAGTCTTAAATACAGGAACAAGTCTCTATATTTTGTCAACAATTAATGTGCACTCTATATTCCATTAAAAAAAGTGCAAGAAAAGAAACTCCACAGAAATGACCTCGTGTTCAAGGCATAGAGCGCAGCATACTGGCTTGTCAAAGAGAAAATCTGAAATCCAAATTTCTCATCATTGGCTAATCTGTTAACATTGTTCAGTTTTCATGAGATGAAGAATCTCCAGTACTCAGCACAGGGTTTCATTGGGGTAATATTTTCGGTAATTAGCAGCTCTTTTGATGACAACTTGTTTGGGACGGTATAGGGAGCAAATTGCTTTGGTCTCCTAACTGCTGAGGTAACAAATGTATCTTTCCTGGAAACAAAACAGAGAACATTGATACACTTCATTGCGGATTGAAATGTTCTGAAAAACTACACAAAGCCAATACAAAAACCACCTTAACCCTCACAACTCAAAAAAAGCAAGCACCGTCTAAAGGTGAAAGACTGTAGCTCTCTGGTTTCTGATAGTGCAACACTGATAACTGGTCACTTTAGTGGCATGGCTACTCATTGAAAGAAAATAAATCCACAGTGATATCACCGCACTGCTTGCGCCACAAGCTTGCACCAAAGTACAACAACAGCTTTCATCAAAAATTGGCAATGAGTGAGCTTTGTCGGATGACCGGTTTTGTGGTGAGAGGCAACATCAGAGGGTCCATTTTGGCAGCATGTGTACAAGAAAACTAGAATCTGCTATTTAAGGATCTCCATTACTGCCTCAACTTTCCAATTCAATGAGGTAATAACAAGAAAAGGAATGGTCATAGATAAAATTATGAAAAACAACCATCAAAATTGAATTTAACTTTTTTTGTCCACCATTCCTTACCAACACCCTTTGAAAGATTTAAAAAGCCCTCAGAGCATTAAAACAATACAGCAGCTATACAGTAACACTATTACCACCATTGTGACCATCAAAATTTCACACTAGCTAAAAGGGAAGAGATTAGAAGCAGAGGCCATTTAAAGTACTAACAGTTTTTAACTTTCACTTAAGTTTCATCTTCCTAGTTACTAATTTATTTAAAGTATATCTCTAGTGAAACAACTGCAAAATTTCTTCAAAAAAAGTTACACAAAGTTGATTATTGAAAGGAAAATTCTGACAGATTAAAGTAATACTTTTTGAGTTTTGTCAAGAGAGGCTTGTGTTGCTGATTTTAAAACAGGTACAAACAACCACAGTTACTAATTTAACACATTAGACTACAGAACAATTAAGGAAAGGAACAAAATTGTGTTGCTACACAGTCTAGCAAGTTTAAAATATAAATACCTTCATCATCATGAATGTATCCTGACTAAAGTATCTGTGCATCTCTAATGATGCAGTCTTGCATAGCACGCTATTGACATATTGCTGGGTGGATGTATCTATTCACCACTTAGTTTGATCTC
This sequence comes from Pocillopora grandis, assembly GCA_964027065.1. Lineage (NCBI taxonomy): Eukaryota > Metazoa > Cnidaria > Anthozoa > Scleractinia > Pocilloporidae > Pocillopora > Pocillopora grandis. The sequence continues at coordinate 7,308,909 of OZ034744.1, forward strand.
ATCTGATCTTTCCAATTTTTTTCACAATAAAAAGAGACAGGAAAACAGAAAGCTAACAAAAACTAGGTTTCGTAGAATAAAGAAGGCCACATGAACCATCACCACAAGCGCAGCCTGTTAAATGGAATACATCATCCATGACCCATGCTCGACTTTTTTTTGACATGGTTGTCAGTATGGTGAACTGCCTCATTTTGGGAAGAAAATTTGGAAAGGATCAGATGCATTACATTAGTGTAAGTAATCATCAACTCTAACCTCACCCTAAATAATATACAAACAACTGACTACACTATAATGGTTTGGTTAGTTTTTGTCATCATTGAAAAATCTCTGCAAGTACTATTACCCTGAGTGCTTATGCCAAACCTCGCCATCATCTGAGCATTGTAACTTTTAAGTCACCAGCTTGTAAACCAACTTTTTAGCAGATTATAACGGTTGATTTGCCCAATGAATGATTTATTTATAAATTCTGAACCCTAAGAGGATTAAAAAAACATTTAATTACCCCCTTTGGTGTGTAACAAGGATAATTGTGTAATCAATGCGAACATTACCAGGAGAAGAGTGGACCAGAATTATTCAACTTTTTGTTAATATATAGAGCAAACATTAAACTCTTCTGTTCCTTGTGTCGACGCCTGGTCTTCACCTTCGACCACGACTTCGAATCAGTCAAAAATTCTGCACTGGCCAAGAAGAGAAGAGCATATGCTTAAGAATAGCCAGCCTGAAATCAATGGCCCACAGACCGCCAAGAGGACAAGTCACAAGTCAAGAGGTTCGACAAAAAGGCATTTGAAAGCTCAAGACTTCAGAAACACGCAAGGTGACAGAAGCCTACTAAACGGTAAATCTGACGGCTGAAAGGTAAAACAATTCCTTATTTACCACCAACCTCGTTTTTCCAAGTTCAAGTTCAGGAGTTTAAGAATTCAGTTATCACTTACAATGTTATCGCAAAGACTTTACTCTCGTCAACAATTGACCAAGTATTCACGTACTTAATTAAACTTTGCATTCAAGCAAGAGATACCAGTCCATTTGAAGAAATCCAAGAAACGTTGATGCTATGTTTTAGGAAATGTGTAAACAAACTTTTACGCTGGTAACTAAAATTTATATTTATTATCTGCAGTTAGTATTATATAATGCCTTCTAAAATAGATTTTTTAACACATTGCAAAAAAGACAGTACAAGAGCTTCATTGAACGACTTATTTGAATTCCACGTGTTTTACCAAGTGAACCACCATTGAGTACTCTTGAAAATATATACTAAGAAGTTAAATCTAAATATAGAAGTGTTAAAAAGCAGCAAGAAATAATTGCCGACAGACTTACTGAATCAGTGTCAGAAGAATTACAAACAAAGAGTCAAGTAATTTGTGGTGAAGCCAAAGCTAAGTTTTTAAAACACACAGAACAATTCGCAATTTATCAGAAATCATTTCTGACTGAAAAGCCGCTGTTTAAACAGCAAGCGCTTGAAGCAATGACATCAGCAGTAGCAAAAATTCAGGATATTTTGAGTTTGCAAAATTACACAGGTTAGAGAAATTGTCAGTTCCCACGTGGGATGGTGTAAGAAAATCTTACACAACTTGGGATCACGAATTTCAGAATTGGATAAATAAATACAAACAAGACAAAGATGAACAATTGCAAAGGCATCAGAAAGCATTATCCAAAAACTTATTTTGGTTGGATCAAGTAAGGCAGTGCAAAACGATTGAACAGGTGTGGAAAATTCTTGATACCAAATTTGGAGATCAAAGGAAGTTAATGGTACGGTCTTAACTGAAATTACAAATCTCAAGCCAGTAAAGTGCAACTCGAAATCACTTTTTCGCTAGGCGGCTAGAATTCTTGCTTTCGTAAACAGCATGGATCAAAACGGCTGCACAGTGACAAATGCCTCAGAAGCACCCTTTGTGATGTGTCAGCTTTTATTAAAGTTCGATCCAAAAGATAACATTGACTTTGGCTAAGAAATGCATTTCTCAGCCAAAAATGTGAAATGCATTGAGCGGTTGGATTGCCAGAGATTCACGGGTTTTGTGACAGAGGAGAGAAAGCCTATGGTTCAGCCATATTCCTCAAATGGACACTCACACATGGCAGTTATTCCTGCATACTGCAAATCGTTAAAGCATTTGTTGCCCCTTCAAAGAAAAAGTCAATACCGTGCTTTGAGTTGATGAGGTGCCTCTCACTTGCAAGATTATACAGTACATGTAAAGAAGCACTAGAATTTGCCAAGATCAAAACCTCCCCAAGAAAGTTCAAACCGTTTGTTTCGGTAAGAGTAGCTGAAACCCAGGAAACAATGGGCTCAGAAGCGTGTAAATACGTCAGATCTGATCATAATCCTGCTGACGTCCTGATGAGAGGAATTCCGCCAGAAGAGTTGAAGACCTGGAACGAAGGTCCTCCATTCCTGAAATGCCCAGAAGAAGAATTACCCAAGTTTGAAGAGAATCCTAAAGGAAGTGGTAAAGAATTGTAAGAGGAAATGAAGCCGCTCGACAACTTCAAAGCTGTGAACATCCCAAAACAAGGAGATTGCTCAGGTACATCGGGTCACGATGGCGGCCGGTAACGGTTATTTTAGCTCTCGATTACTGTATGTTCTTTACCTTTGCACCTTTAACTACATCGGGAAATATTGCCTAATCGGAAACTCGGAATTGTCTCGCTACGTTGTCGCTGAAGTTGTGAATAGGAGATGCCAGCAGGATGCTTTTATACCACTTTTTTTACCTGAGTCGCCATGCAACTTCGGACGCCATTTTGGATTAGCAGCTCCACATCATCAAGCCAAGGGTTACTACCACTCCAAAATAAATCGCTATTCTAACTCCGATTCTACTTTCCAGCTTATTCGACTAAAAACAAGTGGGGACATAAGTCTGAACCCAGGTCCGAGTACAGCGAGGAGCAAATGCCAAAAATGCTCAAGAACAATTACTCGTAACCATCGAGTATTAGAATGCAACCTTTGCGGTTTGAAATATCATATCAAATGTGGGAATGTTACGCCCAAAGAATATGGCGATATCTTAAAGAGTGATGCAAAAATATGGAAGTGCCCTCGGTGTCTAACACAGCCAGCATTGCCGGTAGATGATTTGCTTTCAGCCTTACCATTTACGTCGGTGTCCGACGAATCCTTCCTATCTACCAAAGAAGGACAAGAAGGACTTAACACTGACAACGCGATCCATAACGGGGAGGATGGTGAGAGTCATCTCGCCGACCTTACTCAACATCTACAAAGTTTTCCAGCAAAAGATTTAAGAGTAGCTCATTTAAATGTCTGCAGCTTAAGAAACAAGATGGACGAGCTGAGATGTTTACAGCTATTATGCAAATTTGACATGATTGCAATTACCGAAACACATCTCGAAAAAACAGTTCCAGACTCAGCATTAGATAGTAACGGGATGAAACTTTTCCGACTAGCTCGGAAAGGGCGAAAGGGCGGTGGCAAAGCCATATATTTTGCAGAATATTTGCAAGCAACTCAGCGGAAAGATCTGCATTTTGATGGCCTTGAAGGAATCTGGTTACACGTCAAATTTCCGAGTTCCACGGCTCTGTTCGCAGTCATGTACAGGCCTCCTGACGCAGATCATTTTTTTCGACCTTGTCAACTCCCTTTTAGAGAAGGCATGGCTGAAGTCCTCCAACATTTTTCTGATGAGAAATTTCAACTGCGACTTCTCTACTAAGGGCTTATTGAGCGCAAACACTAGCAAACTGCGTTCCATTTTCGAGATGTTTAATATGTAGAACGTCATACAAGAAGCCACAAGACAAACAACAACATCAAGCTCCTTAATTGATCTTATTGTAACCACAAGAAAAGATCTTGTCAGCGCTACAGGTGTATTCCCTTTGGGGATATCGGATCGTAACTTAATATATGCGACTATTCGGCTTAAGAACAAAAGACCGCCACCAATAATAGTCAAAACAAGAGATTACAAAAGAATGGAT
>OZ034744.1:7315413-7495413 GCA_964027065.1 Pocillopora grandis
AACACAAAGTTGAAAGCAAAAAAGAGACGCCATTTTACCAGAAGAATTGAGAGACTCCAAACTGTGGTTATGCAAATGGAGTCCATAGGCAATCAATTTAAATACTGTGGACGAGAAGCTGATTCCAGCTTTTTGAGGTATAATATGGTTCGTCATCATGCATTTTATTTTTCACTGAAACCACAACTAGTCTTTTTCCTAACATTGCTGTTTAGGGTTTCAATTAAGTTCTAATGATTTCATTGCTCATTCACTTATTAGGTTTCTGAAAATATCCCAATCTAGATTCCAACTTCAATTAAGAAGTAGCTAGTGTCCTTATAGACTGTTGGCTTCCCATAAAATTGACAGTGAGCATTGTTAGGATTGTTTCTTTGAGTTTTACTTTCTTTTAAGAAAAGATTAAAGAAAAAATCAAGAAACCACATTCTCAAACTATTTAACAATGAGTTGGAGTCCTTCCAAGTCTTTGCCACAAATTCAACATGTGTACCCCACTTTTGGCTCAGTGTCATCAAGATTAAGTCCAACAATACAGAACCTATCCTTGTCATCCTCAAGCTCATTTTGTACAACATTTCAATATTCCATCCCAGACAAAGGTAAATTTTCCTCTTCTCTCAAGGCTGTATGTGAGAACAATGGAATAGCCTTTTCTAGACTCGTTTAGTTTCCATAGGTATTACTGTATGGTGGATTCCAGCCTTGCGGATAATAATACAGTTTGTTTTGTTGTAATGTTTTTATTCTCACTTTTTTAAAATTTCAATTTGTAATTAATGTAATATGCACTGTAACGCAATATTCAGTGTATGTACATCTTGCATTTTGCATTTCATACTGTTATACTTCTACTATTTTAAAAGGCTCCCACTCAATTCAACCTTGCTGCTGAACTTTTGTTCTTAAAATTGCTTGACATATTTTGTATACTTAAATTATTCTCTGCAGGCTCCCATTCAATCCAGCTTGCCAGCCTGGATAAGTGCCGCTATTAATAAGTATAAAAAGTAAATTTTCACTTTCAACCTGTAAACATTTAATTAACTCAAAATTGCATTCGTAGAATCGGCTTTGTTAAAATGTTAAACTTTTGTTGGACTTGTTTTCTTGTCATGATTAATTATACTATATATATTTATAAATCCATTTCATAATGGAGACCTCAAATAGGTCAGTTGGAACACACTAAGAAGAGGTTTAACTGCTCTCCATGCAGGCATTCAAACTGTAGCTACATTGTTTTCACAACACAGCACTGTGAATGCTTGTACTATGTGTTCAACCAACAACAAAAACGAAGAGCAAGTATAGCTTATTTGCTACCTGTGAATCAGGAAAGAAGTTTGGAATAATTGAGTAACTTAGTCAAGAACCCTTTGCCTCAAAGGAATTCCCAGCTCTTATGTATTTAAAGAACAATTAATTTTGATATCACGTTTGATCTATGGTGGGCAGAGAATTTGACAGAAAAGAGAACAGTCATGTTCCTTTCTAATGTTTCACCACCTTTAACAGTTACAACTAAGGACTACCCCTTGTGGTTCCTAACACATGAAAATTACAATGGTACAGCTGGTAAGAGTAAGTCTGTTTCAGAAATATGGCTGATCAGGCCAGTGTTTGACTCCATTTTCCAGAGCATGTGTTGACCAGGAATATTCTGGAATGAGCAGCCTCAATATTCATATTGATTTCCACATCTGTGTAACTACTGTGTCTACTTACAGCAGATTGTTCATCGAACTTCCCTAATGTTACAAACAATGTGTTCTTACATCATTTGAATTTTCTTTATGCATTTTTTTTTGGTAAATGCCATTACCAATCAGATCCTGTAGCAGCCCAGCTACTTTTAAGAAATATCTCTAAGCATTTCGTTTTAGGAAAGAGCTCAGTGCTAGTTTATAATATTTGACGTAATGCAAAACACTTTTTGAATATTTGCAGTTTTAAAAGCTAAATAAATTTCAATTATTTCAATTATAAAATATTCTGGATAAATTTAACTGTAACTTTTAAATGTTAATCCATTTTAATTCTGGCTATCTGTGGCCAGACACTTCTTATAGTAAAAACAGTTTCAAAGCTCTAGTTTTAATCGTAATTTGCTAAAAGATAGGCTATTATTTTAACTTTTCTCGTTCCTTATTATGTTAAACAGAACACAGAGGATGATAAGTTGATGAATATTCACATGTGATAATTATTAGATGCTGCACACCCAAGTAGACACATTTGAAACAAGTCATTTCCATGGGTCATGGTAATTATCTTATTGTGAAATCAGTGTTGGATAAACCATTGACCAGTTTCAAGAACCATGAATTTATCATCTCTGTATATTTTCATGGCCCATAGTGGTGAGTTTTATGGAAAATTAATGTTCCATTTAGAACTGATTTCTGACACTTTTGCATAATCTCAAATTACCATCACGTTGTAAATAAAGCAGCAAGGAGGTTAACGTTTGCTTTACCTGTGACAACATCTGCAACAACTGGTGGTTAGAGTGAGATTGTCTAGTACCTTATATTGAATGTTTACGATATGAACTTAGCATTGTAAGAAGTGCTTGAGATATCAATGAAGGAATACGGGTCAGACCCTGTGAAACATAAGCAGTATGTCAAAGAGGAGAAATTACACATTCTTGTTGGACCTAACCATTCAAACAGTTAGAAATCCTCAATTGAAATGGCTAAGACCACGTTATTGAGCTGAAAGGAAATGCTCTGAAGGCACATTAACATCAACAAAAATCTTTTGAAATAGCATGGAAGTAGCAAAAAACTGCTCAAGCTTGATGGAAAAATCGAGGCTAAGCTCAAAGAACTTGATCAAGCCAATGCAGAATACGAGTCATTTCTGGAACTTTAAGGATTATGGAAACATTTGAAGCTGACTGAAAAGGCTATTGAGTGGGAAAATGTATGCATTGAAAACATTAAAATCATGATCAACAAAAGAGTAAAGGAACTGTTTTCAGAGCTCTGTTCTGATTACACACCTTTGCTAGAATTTGAGTCTGCAAGCACAGGAAAAAAAAAATTGTGTGCAAGCATGGAAACTGCATTTTGGTTGCATGAGTTTGGAAGATGTTCCAAATTGTCCAGTCAGTCAGTAAGTCACTTGAATTGATCTGTGATGTGTGACTGAAAAAGCAAGTAGTTTGAATAAACCCTTGAGTGGTAATGTTTGTTGTCTAGTCTCTCCTTCTACGTAACAAGCATTGCAGTCTATGATGTTTCACCAAGTTTCCCCACGCAGTGTTCAGAATTAAGTCAAGTGGAGAGATTGTAGAGAATTAGAAGTTGTGGAGAGAGACAACACAATAATTGTACCATTTTGCAATTGGAGAAGGAAAGCCTTGAGTATCAGCTGGCAATGATAAAACATGCTTAACAGCCAGTTTCCCATGAATTTTTTTGACAAATGTTGTTGAAAAGTAATCAATTTTGCCTTGATTTGACAAACATTTTTAATGAAAAACGACAAACATTTAGCCAGTTTTATAAGAAAATGATGGATCTGCATTGCTCACTCAAGATTTTTATTAATTGGCCGCTTTACAATGTTGCACATAGAGCTGAACAGATGGCTATAATCATCTTCTTAAATAACTCTGCAAACAATTTCTTGTAGTTGTTTTCGCAGAAGTGTAGACATCTTTAAAAACTTTTCTGTAATTTGCAGATTTTGCAAGCCACATTATGCAGCAATCAGTAGAGAGACACCAAAAAGCTACAACAGACAGGAAATATGGTACATTTGATTCTTGTTTTTCTTAGAAATGATAGCAAGTTGCACAACTTATTGGGACTTTCTATGAAAGAAATATACAGCCCCAACAAGCAAGTTCAAATATACATGTAGTTGGCAAGATTTCTAGCATAGTTTGGGGATTTACCTTAAATTCATGGCTGCCTGACCACACGCAAACATCAGAAACCCTGTATCAGTAGCTTTCTTCAAAAGTAAGAACTAGCCAGAAATGAAATTTGTCCTATTACTCAAATAACCCTCTCTATAATAATTAGCAATGAATAATGACTTTTCGATGCATTTCAGTTTGGAAAGTATCCAAATAATTTATTAAATGAATCATGGCTTATAAATATTTGGTACCCCCCTCTAAAAAAATAGCAAAATCACTTGTTTATTTATTTACCTTCAATGCTGCTCCATTTAGAGTGCTTTCATGATTAACTGATGATACATGTAGCTATCCAAGACTACAACAGCCAGGTGAAGAATTCATGGTGAAGGTCCACTTTGCAGAATGACACAAGCAGCCAAGCAGCAATCCCTTTGATTTAATACCACCATAGAATCAGTTGGTTCACCCATAGAGAAAAGAGCACTTTCAAAGTAATCCAGAATTTCTGTAAAGGAAACACAAAACATGCTGGGCTACTGTTGTCACAATTGTCCATCGAGATTACCAAGTTATGGTGTGAAAAGATTTACTGGTACAAGGTTAAGGCCATTTATATCATAAAAGAGATAAAAATCAAACTGGTTAAGAAGTGTTCTGCTAAGGAAACATTCAACCTCTCCACATCCCTACCCCCAGATTAATGTGCCAAATCTGATTTTGGAAAAATCCCATTAACACATTAATGCAAAGAAACCACAGCCTACACAACCAGTACCATCTCAGTACCAGTATCTTTTTAACAAATTCTCTTTAAACTTCAGCCATCTGGCATCTTTCATGTGTTTTGTATGGGCATTAACCCTAAATACTAAAAAGTAAGCATTGCAAACACATCCAGTACCAGCAAGTTACTGTATAGAGAAAATCTTTCATTCCAAGTACATCTTTATTTTTGCAAAATCTCCTTAAATTTTAGTCACCTGAAACTTAGCAACAAAGTTTTGTAGGTCTCATAATCTCTTAATTAAGGGCGCAAAAAGGCATAACTGTGAAGCACTCGCTCCTTGCTCCCCATTGCCTATTGTCGGTTCTCCAATGAATACAGTTTTAACATGGTCATCTGCACCTCCTAGCTGATTTCCTCAGGCCTGTTTAACATCTTTCCACATATGCCCCTGCCTGATGTTCATTCTGACTGGTTTTTCAAGACTAATGTCGTTGAGCAACCCATGGAGGATATCCTTGATGCTCTCCTTGATCTCAGGCTGAGTAACCTGAAGGGCTGGATCTACTACTCAAACTTATCTTCCATCATCCCCACAATCTGACTTTGTTCCTTTCCATTATTTGATACATTGCTCACCCAAACATTGCAGCACGCATCTGTATGTTCCGTTACTGTCATAACAGGAAAGGAGAGAAGGCAGTAGATGGGACATTCTACGTCACTGTTGCCAGGGATGATCTCAACTGTTGATCTCAACTCAACCATCACTTCAAACCGGCTGATCTTTCCACTCGTTGCCACTTTCTTAAAAAACTAGTAAGTCAGAGAAAAAAAAGTCACTTTACTGTCAAAAAAAAATTGGAATGGTTGTACAATTTTCCAATGTATTCTCTGCCTCTGTTGTGCCAGGTAAACTCATCACCCCCTATGGTCATGGAAGAGCAGAACAAAGTCTAAACCTCCATGTATCCTTTTTGTGATAAGCGTGTATTTGTAGAGCTTTATTGAGAATCGCATCATGTTATGGACACTAGCCAGAAGACTCATTTTTATTAAATTAATTATTGATTAGTTTATTAATTTCAGAATGATCCTAGATACAAACATAGTTACAATGTTTATCTGTTTGTCTCTATTTCAACTGGTTTTCTGATCAGACCTTTCAGTGTCACCATGCGCAAACAAAAGGCAAGTTTAGCATCCCTGTGATCAGTTCTTTGTAAGTTTTTGAGCAGTCTTGGTTTACAATTGATTGCAAGATTACAAGACTGATTGTGATTTTGATTGTTTATTGTGGTTCGTGGTCAATTGCTTTCAAGAATAAAGATTCGTGTAAGCAGTCAATTTTCGTTTGTTCTTCTTTAATCTTCATCTGTAAAATAGCCCCTAAACACCTTGTTAACTGCATCTTGGAGTGACACCCCTAGGAGTCTTAGGAATTAGATTTGTTTTGGTCGCTGCAAGCGCTACACATTAGCAGTAGCTGTTGACATTTCATTCACAGGTAACATTTTTCCTTGGCATCACTTCAGGTTGAAGGTTCAAGCTTCTGAATAAGCAAGTAAAATATCAGTCTTCACTATTCTTTTAATGTATGCAACTGTTAGAGTAACTCACTACAAACAACGGAAACAAATAAAATCAGTATTGATGACACGTTTTTTCGTAACTGAATAAATACATTCTGATTGATGATGTCCCTTTAAATCACAAGTTGTCACAAAGAACCCAAGAATCAAAAGGAGTTGCTTCTACAGAGAACTTTTACATCAAAGGCAATCTTATCATGATTCACTAATGCTACGACTCCTTTCATTCAGCCACTTTTTTTCACATAATATACATTTCACATAGCTGTCACCCTTGTTGGCTGACTTGTTTTTGCACAAAGCAAAGTCAAAACCTCCATTTTCAGTCTACCCCAGCCACCTCTTCTATCAGCGATGCCAACAGAGAAAGTCACAGACGTGTGGGATCCATTTGTAGTACACTGGATTTGTGAAAGCATACAAGGGTGCCATTCATTTAGACTTGTGTTAGTTGTTTAGTTTATTTATAAGAAGTGCAAAAATAATGTAACTATAATGCAAATCTACAGCACCACACAGGTGCATTGATTAACCAACTCCCAAATGACTGATTTTGTTTTCACAAGAAAGCACATTTTCAATCTTTATTATGAATTCCCTACCTGTGAATGTTTGCTTGATTGCAATTATTTCCTCTTGACAAAAGTCTGTCGAAAAATATCAGGGCTTCCAAGTAGCATTATAATCATTGAAGATTGCTAACAGTTCTTGTATTGCAGATGTTGTTTCACTTTGAAAGATGAAAGAGCCCACCCCTAATCTCATTTCCAAATTGATTAGACAGCTACTTCTACCATTTTGTTTGGTACGCAAACAACACAGTTTCAGCTTTTGTTGTTTCATCACTTCCTCCTTGAACAGTAGAACTTGTTGTTGATGATGATAGAGCACATGGATGCTCCTAATTTTGAAGCTGTATTTCCTTTTTCAAGCTTTCCTGATCAACTTTGGACCACATCTTAACTGGTGCCTGGGATATGTGGGTCTGTCAGCTAGAAGTGCCTATTTGTTAGTAGTGGTGGTGTAGTTTGGCCTGCAAATATATCCCTTTTGACAAACTGCTTATGGTGTCTTTTCATCTGTTGTATTCTGTCGATAAGCTGTTTGTCAATAGGCTGAGGTAAGTACAGGCTGTAGTGGCACAAAACTGCCAACAGGGACTATAACCACTGGTTGTGACTTGTGAAGGCCTTTTGCCAGCCATCATTATAAAAGCCACGCGTGTTAGAAATAAAAATTTACAAATATATTAATTAAAAAGAACAAACCTCTTCAATGATATGATATTTGTGTTCCTCTTGATTTGGCAAGTGATTGTAAATCTGACATTCAAAGTCTGGTTTCTTTCCACTATTGATGTGAACCTTTAATTTTAATGAAATGTCCCTCGTGCGTTGCTTAGTGTCATCCCTGGTCTACACAGTAAAAAAAAGTTAGTAGATCAATTACTTTACAACCTAGCTGAAAATAGAAATGCTTTTTTTTTTACAATTACTTTTAACCAGAAGGAAAATGTTAGAAAAATTGTCCTGACTGTAATACCAAAATATCTGTGTTATGAAGTTGAGCAGTTTTTTCTTTTAGCACAGTTTGAATGGAATTTTGCGCTCATTAGTGAGTGCTTTGGTACGTCTCTTAAAAGTTAAGTTATTTGAATAACATGTGTGTTGAGTAATTGAGTATTCATCCTTCAAGTCTATGAACACCTCTGCATGGGCAGTTAATTCTTCTGCTTAATGGACACAGCAGAAGATGGAGTATCCGTATTGGATCCATCCATTCATAGCAATTAGATCTGCTTTTCCAATGTTGATTGGCTCTAATCAACAGAAAACCTAACACAAGTGCTCAAATCAAGGCTAGCCCAGTTTTGCTTATAGTTTTTCTGAAACAGAGCTACAGTTAAGCAAGCCAGGAAGAAGCCTCATTGTGAGAACAATACATATGTTTGGAAGCCAAATCAGCAAAAACTTCATCACGAGTTACAAGTTCTTGATAAGTTGGATGACATTTTGAACACCTTCAAAAGTAGTTCCTTGGAGAAAGTGAAATGTGCCCTAAAAGAAGGTGCTGCTTTAGTAATGAAAAGACTTAAGGTCATAAAGCTAACTGATAAGAGCTCTGATGATGAAAAGAAAATGTTTTAAGCAGAGAGGAGGTTGGAGAGGAAAGCAGTTCAGAATAAGCACTGCCGGCAGCAACAAGTCAGTTCGTCTTAAAGACCATCCAGTTTCCCATCAAGCACTTCCATTCCTCCAGGTTCTTCCAGTTCGTTGGCAGATTATCGCTCAGTGTGTAGAGATTTCAGCAAGTTCCATATTTTAGGTCCCTGTTTTCAGATGAGTGTCACATTCATCTCTTTTTCTATTTGGATTTTTAACAACATCTTTACTGGCTTTTTGTTTTAAATATATAGCATTTACCATACAGACCATTTGTCTCCAGGATCTCTAGTATGTAGCAGCTGTTTGGATTAATCAAGTAAGAGCAGGATAGCATGATGGCAGCCAAGAACTGTTGGCATAATTTTTTACTTGAAGCCTTGCCTAAGGGCAAAGGGAACTGGATTTGTCAGCCAATAAGCCACACCTGTGTATAGGCCGCACCCCAACCTTGTCATTGATTAATCAAGGAATTGCAGTTAGTAATAGGGTAGTTTTCGTAAAGAAACCCATTAAGAAAGAAAAATTGCAACAGTTTTATAAAGCTGGCTTAGAATAAAATGAACAAGAAGCTACAGTTTGCCATGTTTTTTCTCGTGTTTGTAATGAGTAACAGAGTAACAAGAAACAGGTAACAGCACTACATGATTCTACCACTGTTTGGAAGCTCTCAGAGCAATCTCTCCTCGTGATAATCAAAACACCTCAAGATACACCTTAGTTCTTTCAATTGTTTCTAACCTTTAACATGAAAATTTTCACCTTACACTTTTTTTTAGAGTTATTCTAGGTGTCATTGAACGAGAAATACTTTTAAATATTTAAGTGAGATTAAGCGCAAATTGAACTCTATTTTAAGTAATTTCAATTGTTTGTGATCCAATGTAAAAAACGAGCTGTGGGAACAGTTTGAGGTCATTGGCTGATTGATTTGATGCAATCATCAAGACACAGCACTATCACTTAGATAAAACCAAAATCAAAAAACAAATCTTGCCTTACTCTTTTTTTAAAAGGTAAGCAGCAAGTGAGCTGAGAATTTCTGCCAGAGATCAGCGACATTCATCACTTTTGCAAATGGTACTAAGTATTAACCATTGGTCTTTCTCGCCCTTAAATCACATGTCAACAAAAATTTCTTGGCTAGCACAGCTTCCATGTGTTTGGTCCCAGTTAGTGTAAGGCTTCATGTTACAAATATCCTGCCAGATTACCGGATTTACACCAGTATAGACAGTTTTCTCTCAGCAATTTCCTGTGAACCTTACATTAATTTCTTACAAGCTTTGCTTTGAGAAATTACTGAAGAAAAAATAGAGTGAACCAGTTTACACTCCCAAAACATTTGCAGCACCATGTTTTTGGATTGTTTTCAGTATTTTCTTATTAGTCACACTGTTACCAACCACTCATGGCTCAGGCCATTATTAGTCAGTCACAAGTCACGTAAGCTCTAAGATTCATAATGACTTTCCCTGAAAAGCTGTAAATCTAAAAAATTCCTAGGAATTTCTGGGAATTTTTGGAAATTTTTAGGAATGTTTAAAAATTACTGGGAATTTTAAGCAAAAATTTGAGGCTAATGATATAAAATAAATACTTTAAATTAAAAAAACCCAGCTAAAATTCAAGTATTCAATGAAATTTATTAAGAAGGTTAATTAAGGCTTACATGTAAAATATTTTTGATTAATTATTAACATCAATGTGTGGTAATATTAGGATGGAATTTGATTTATTTTTCTTTTCTTGAAAACTTCATACGGATTAATCCTCAATTACAGCTATTCATATAAAATAGTCCTAATCAATCATTAAATTTGGTTCGATACAAATTGTGACTAAAATCTGTTGATTTTTTTTCATAAAATACAATATCTTAAATTATATTTGAAAACCAAGCACTCTTGGGAGTGAAGGGGTTAATTACAGACAAATAAAATTGATTTTTGATTAAAATCTTGTTGTAACTGTAACAATAAATTAGAATGAAGTTATCCTAAACTGCAAACTAAGCTGTTGTTTGTATTTTTTTTCCTGGGCTCACAATGAGTTGGCCTTGAATGAGGTTGGCTACAAGAAGCTTGACCATTTTGTATCTGGATTCCATGACATCTGAATTTGAAAAAAAAAAATATATTAAAATATGTATATTTAAAGCTCAGACCAGGCCTTTAAGATGGCTATAAGGAAAAGGGCACTCATTGGATTGTCAAATTGAGAAATCTCTGTTATATTGAGTGACTTTTATATTGGAGTTAGTACATCTCTCTCATGGATTTTACTAAAAAAGGGCTGAATACATTATTTTGTCTTTACCAAGGAGGGCTTCTTTATGTAATAATGTTTGTTTAATAACAGTTCCTATTATGAATCTTGAATGTTCCCAAACGTGACTAGAGGAATCTTGAAACCTTACTGATAGGTTTATTTCATTGTAAAGCATAAGCTTAAGAAACTGCGGCATGCAAGTGACCGATTCGATTCTCAGAATTATTCTAGTTTCAGTTGCGCCGAGCGTTATGTAAGCTTAGTTCAACCCGCTACATCTCTTCTTTTATAAGATTTTGATCACGTAACGAATATCGCAATTTTTACTCACCACAAACTTTCAAAATCGTAGCTTTACAGATGGCCACTCGATCCTTGTTTGTACCAGTCAATATGTCAACTGTTGTCCCTTCTTTTAACTCGACGGCACCAACGACTTTCTTTTCTTTTAGAACACTCACGCTATTCTCGTTTTCCCATGGGACCACAATAAAAGCTATCTTTAGAAATGTTATATTAAGCAAAACAGTTCAGAAAAGCGATCAACCGATGAAAAGTACATTCAAAGATGAGGGCCAAATGGAGTCTTCTTTGTTTCCGATCACGGGCATGATCACGTGGATCTTTTAGGACTTGTCATTGGCTAGCAAAGTGAATCCGCTGGCTTGCCGATTGCAGTGTTAAGAGAAGTGCACAGCTTTATTCTGACTTCTCCTTCTCCGACTTGATGATATAAATAAAGATGTGAGAAGGATAAAAGAAGGATACCACATTAGGAAGTAAAAGAGATACATAGATGATCCCAGTGTACCAGTACCTAAATCTACAAAGCTTGACCGTAGCAAGCGTTCAGCAACACGTTCCAACACCGCCATCTCGATTCCTCAGTCAGTCGTTTCCAATGAACTTAAAGCAGTAGTGACAACAGAGTAGAGTGCGTCTTACAAAGGAGAAACATTTGTACAAGAGACAGAAGTAGCTATATGCGATTACAGAGGTGCGTTGGAACTCTGGTCCACAAATAGTTATGCACTGTCCGAAGTATAAAACAATTTTGTTGATAGCTGACAGACAGAGAAGAACAACAAGTAAACTTTAGAGCTGTTATTATTGAAGTGTGACTTGCACTTTTCATTTTTATATAAAGAAGGACTTGCATTTTGCACCAAAAATAAAAAGATGTAAATTTTTTGGGAGATCCAGTGATTGGGACATTTAAGAAATTAAGTTATGAAAGGAAACTTGGTTGGTACTTCTCACTACTAACAAGTCTTGTTGACAAATATTTTCAGATCAGAGTTTCAAATAAAGCAAATTGAAGACGTCATTTAAAAGGTGTTTTTTCTCAAAGGGAACATAAACTACCTCTGTGTTTTGTAAGAATAAAAACAGCAAAACAAATTACAGCAATAAGTCATGAAAATAGAGCAAAAAACTGAAAAAAAAAACAGCAACAACAATCATGAAAACAGAAAGATTAGTTAGGTGTTGAATTTGTTTGTCTAAGGCATGAAATTTCTACTAAAAGTATTGTCAACAAAAAGCCTCTGACAGTGTTTGAGGCAACTGAGCTTGACTGTTCCAAGATTTTCTAACAAAGGCAACCAGTAATGTAGGTTAGGGAAGTAAGATAACAATGTAATTATTGTTAATAATTGTGGAAGTTGTGTACTAAGGAACAGCTAATAAATGTTTGATGATTTTGGCACATCAGTGAACATGAGACATTAATTTGCATCACAATAAAAATATTTTTTGATCATGGAATCCAAGAGTCCTTCGAGGTTAGAAAGCAAAACTGTGATATGAGTATATTGGATTAATTGGCAATTTCCATTTATCATAACTGACAGCTGGTTCATGAGAAAATCCATATTAATGTAAAGATTTACTAAAACTTAGTTTGAATAATAAATTTCATGATCTTTAAGTTATAAACATATACATATATGTATATCTCTTGGTAAGTTTTGTATAGCATACCTTTTATTGAGCCAAAGTTTTAAGCCTCTTAAATTACTCCTTTTCTTAACCTTCACATTCAAGGTATTGAGAATTTCTTAGAATTTATGTGGACCTCAGGGTATTAAAATTGCCTCAAATTCAATTCCCAGAAATTCCCAAGAGTTCCACACTTCTTAAATTATAGGTAGTTTGTAAAGCTGAGAATTCCTAGGAATTCCTAGTCCTCACAAAACTGGAGTCTTCTCAGAAATTCCCAGTAATTCCAAGCTTTTTAAATCAGATTTAATTTGCATAGTTGGGAATTTTTGAGAATTCCCAGAAAACTGGGAATTCAGTTTGCAAGGGTCATTTGCATAATTGGGAATTTTTGAGGATTCCTAGGAATTCCTAGGAATTCTCAGAAAACTGGGAATTCAGCTCGCAAGGGTACGGCTACGTCTATGATTTTGAGAACGTTTAAGCCACAAATTACAAACGATAACGAAGGGTGCTGTGTTCAAGGCTCCAAAGGAGTTCGGGTGGAAAGGTTGCCTGCAGTCCTAATTTTGTAATGAAAATAAAGCGGTTCAGAGTCGGTGAAAGGAGAATTGTAATTAAGTTCTTCTCATGGAAAGTCAGACAAACAAAGAAAGGAAAGTTTCTTTTTTCAAAACATGAATGACCAAATCAACATTCGAAAAATAACATCTACCCAAGGGTCGCTGTTTAATTTGATATTCACCTAAAGATATTTAGGTTAAAGGTCGGACAAACAGGAGAACAAGGCTTGACCACAAATATTAAACGCGAACTTTTTATAAAGGTAAAAAAAAAGGAAATTTATATTTTTGTTTGAAACGTAATCCATGCAATATATTTGGATGCATTCATTTATTTGTTACATTACTATTAATTTTATGGCTAAATTTTTTCCTCTCAGTCTTCAGGTTACCCAAAGGTTTACTGCTTCAACACATTTTTCTATGAAAAACTATCCAAACATGAAACAAAGTGGATAGCTAGGTGGACCAAAAAGGTACATGTCCTCATTAATTTAAAACATTTGTAAATTTAGAACAAACTTTGAAATTCAATGCCCATAATTTTTTAATTATCATAACTTTGTAATTTGACCACATATTTATTCCAGGATTGATATATTTGACAACGCTGTTGTTTTAATCCCAGTGCATCTTCCTGGACATTGGGCACTTGGGTTATTCTACCAAAGATGTCTATTCACAGATAAATATTTTGTGAAATACTTTATATTTAAATGTTTCTTATATTGCATCGTTCCACTTTTCAAATACATTTGAAATTGGACATAAGAAAGAAAAAAACTATAAAAGTTCAATTAATTTCTTTTTTTTAGGTTGTGGATGTCATTCGAAATGTGATATCATCTTGGGATTCTTTAAAACAGTGTGCTCCTCCTACCAAGTTCTTTTAGAACATTGGATAATTTTAGAAGAGCAATTGCTGCTAATTTTTTGTGATGGGTTTTATACCAGAAAAGCAATTTAAGCTAATTGCAGTTGGAGATAAACTTGAGATAAACCTAAACAATTTCCAATCTTCAGTATTATGTACTATGCAGTCAAGGATAGTTTGTCATTGCAGAAATGCTAAAACATTTTAAATACAGAATATCACCCTTTCACTCCCAAGATTTGAAAGTTAATTCTCTAAACCAAAATCATACATTTTCTGTGCTGACTAGTCCTGAGAAATTTGGAGTTATACCAAGCCCATCTGATTGATAAGTTTCTTCAATCTCGTTACCTATCTGCTTTTGAAAATTTATGAATAATTTACATACCGATCACTCCTGGGAGTCAAAAATCTGAAGATTTGCCTCCAAATTATATGATGCAATTCATCTGTTAACATAGCATTGTTAATGACACTTTTCCCTACAATGCACAGTTTTGAATAATAATTTTAGCCCCCTCCTCCCCTCCTCGGGATGTCACCATGCATCGCGTTTTGCAAAATTTTTATGATAAAACACACAGTGAAGAACCTCTTATGCTAGGGCTTGACAAAGAAACGGAACTAACTGCAGCCAACGTTTAGCCCAGTTCGGCGAAGGTTTCTTAAAAACTAAAAAATAACAAAAGCCGATTGCGGTATCTTCCCTTCTTTACGTAGATGTTAATTCCCAGCGTGTTCTCCGTCCGGTAGATGTTACAATGATAGTTGCATGGATACAACGCCAAATACAACGAATATGCGATTAATTTTTCCGAAATCGCACGATTATTGAATTTTAAACTAGGAAATAGGTAAGTCGGACCCAATAGGATTACACAAAGTACGTGAATATAACCCAGACTGTGTAAGAACGAAATTGTTTCGCCAAATATATTTCTCAACTTCCGGCACAATCGGGCCGTACACGTGACGTCTTCGTAAAATAAATATGAAGATGTGACCTCCTGTTGGTCGATGCTACTTTGACGCGACCGGTCAGTCACGCCAGGAGCATGTGCACTGGGATTTCAAGCCGAATTACTCTTACCATTACTTAATCAACAAGAAGTAGAGTGTGTTATCACAACTTTTTAAAAATTTTTGGTAAAGTTTCCGCACAGCCCCATACTATTATAAAACAAATCCGTTTTCCCACTGGCAATGTATTGTTTTTTTTATTGTTTTCTCTATTCAAGAACTGAATGCATTGTGTAGTATGGGGCCGTGCGGAAATTTTACCAAATTTTTTAACACTCATTTGAATTTACTTTCACTGAATTTCCTTGCCATTTAAATGTGAACAGACAAGAGAAACCTGCGCAGATTATTAATTTAAGTGTCTGAAAGTCAAAAGATTGACGGTTACTCCCATTCATCTACGAAAACAGACGTTTCCGTGAGCTGTGATTAAAAAAGTCTTTCGGAGTATTCATGCAGCGACTAAATCTTGAAATGCTAAACGCCAAAAAATCGGAAATAGTTAATTTTTGTGTCTTACCTCGTTGGGGTGTGATTTTACGATTTTTCAAGTTATTCCAAAGCCGTTTTAGTCGATCCTTCTTTGTGGAAAATATCACACCATGGTAAACTCATCTGGCCAGAATTTGCAGCAACTGTTCATAATTTTTATTTTTCTGTTCCTTTTTCAGAAGTTTTCCTCAGCAGCAGTGTGTGCGTACAATTAAGTACTTTCCCTTCCTTCGCTCTCTGACTTTCCTTTAGGAAATTCACGGGAAACGATGCGAAATTAGGAAATGCACTGTTCTCTCTCCTTATTATGTGCAATGGGAACCTGTTCAGAAAAGTACCCAAGCTGAGATAAGATCAGCACACAAACGAATTCACTGACACGAATTTCACTTTATTCTTGAACAGTTCACCAACGATACACTCAATCTTGGTCAGGTTTAGAAAGAAAATATCGTTTTTTCAAGAGTCGACTCTACGGTTAAAAAAAAAAGAACGGAAAAATTTCCGCACAGCCCCATACTTCATTATGCATGCACATCTTATTAATTATGCATTCTACCCTTTGTCTTTGAATACAATAGACAATTCCCTTGGTAATTGAATATATACATCCCTAATTATTACTTACCGCACTAATAAAAGAGGAATTTTTTCACAGCGTTTCTTTCCGCGTTGTTTTTCCCTCTCTCTCTCTCTCCATTTTCCCCTCTTTCTCTTGCCCATTTCTCTGGCAGGCATCCTTCCTTCAAGGCCCCTCTCAGTCTATTGTTTCTTTTTTTTTACGTTACCTGCAGGGTTCGAACTCTCAATTCTCTATCGTCTTCGTCAGACTAGCAGTCTACCCTCTATACCATTGTTCTACATGTGCTTCTTGCCGATAAAGGGCAACTTTCAAAATTATATTTCTAATACCTTATTCAAATTCCAAAAATTAACACTGAAATCATTTTCCTCACCTTTAAAACATGTTGGATTTTGCACGAAGAAATGAGACGTCACCGCGGTCGCTACGTCGAAGGAAAGTGGGTCTTTGATGGCATTTGCCGTGAAACCAAGGCCTGCATCCTTGTACCGGTAGAGCGCAGAGATAAAGATACGCTCATACCCGTTATACGCGCTCAAATATTGCCGGGAATATGCGTGATGAGCGACATGTGTTAAGCTTATGATTGCCTACAGGACGAGGGCTACAATCATCTCACAGTGAACCACAGCCTAAACTTCGTAGACCCAGACACAGGCGCTCATACTCAGCGCATTGAAAATACACGATGGGGAATCAAACGAAGTATACCTCGTACAGGAATATCCAAAGATCTCTTCGGTAGCTACCTACAGGAGTGGTTGTGGCGTAAGCAATATGGAGAAGATCCTCTTGGAAATATAATCGAGCATATCGCCGAAGTATATGATGTTAGAAAGACATCATAAAAACTAAGCTCCTCGTGCCTCTGTATGTGCTGGTGCCTGTCTACACAACCACCGCGGATGAAAATAAACATTCAACGAAGAGAGAAAAATAAGTAACTCTACTGTTAAAGAGAAAAGGAAAAACGGCAACGACAATGAACAACTTTAAAGGCGAGCATCGATTTTATTTTCATCGTTTTACGAATGTTTGCTTTCAAAAACAACAATTTTGAGGCTAATATGAGGCGGAATTTAAGCTGTTTTGATTTATAGATTTCATAAAGCATAGTAATTTTTTATTTGACTGTTACATATCTTAAATCAGCGCTCGATTAAGCGCAATTTTTAATTAATAAACGGCGATTTTTTAAAGGTTTGAGTAAAGACTTAAAAAAAAAATTCAACTTCTTGAAAACAAAGAGAATAGTCCCAAAGGTAATCTATTGTTTGCGCTATTGTTTTCTTCTAACAAAGGACTGTATGCATAATGAAGTATGGGGCTGTGCGGAAACTTTGCCCTTATCGGCGTTTTCCGTATACAAGAAACGGCACAGCTTGAACTTGGACTCTAACTGAACTAAAACTAAACGTGCAAGGTACAAAATGTGCATAATGAAGGATGTTTAAGTGTTTAAGAGTCCCTTGTGACCTAACGCTTGGTAGTTCGTGCATAAAACGATAAAAATACCACCAAGTAAAAAGATGCTAATGCACATACCGCAGTAAGAACCAAGCCGAGATAAGATCGTGTGTATCGACTTCTTTGCTCAAACAGTAGTTATTCCAGGTGAGGTTGGGAAATGTGCGTGCAATGCGTGCACAGGCATCCTTCACGAATCATACCACTGTTTCGAGATTTTTTTAGTCACATCAAAGCTGTTTATGCTTTGTAAGTTCTAAGTGCGACATTTTTTCATGTTGGATTTCTCACGTGTTCAAAGTTTAAGTCTTTTCACCCAGTAACTAGCCAACGTTTATACTTAACTTCGTTTTGATCTCGTTAATGAAATCAAGAAGGAAATTAATCACAGAGCTGCTCCATCAAGAGAGAGTTCGGGTTATTAGTTATTATACTCAATTTCCCGCCATAACAACCAGCTGATCAATAACATCTGCACCAGATTGCTTCATTCCGTCAGCAAGGAAGCAGATTCATTTAGAGATGTGAGCTTGGATTTGGGAAGATGATATTTAAAATAACTTAAGAAGTTGAATAAATGACGAATAAGTTCCAAACTTGTTGTTATAACGGTGGGCAAAAGCTCCGATGTGAACCATGATGAAGAGCGCGAAAAATAGACCTCGAAAAATGATGTCATAGCGTCATATACTTCAATACTTCACGCTCGCTCACTTCGTTACAGGGAATCGGGAGGGACCTGGTTTTGTTGCTTTTAAATTTTCTGTGATCTTACGGCCGATTGATTATGATGAGGACGACAATGGGATTACGCAGAGCTGAGGTTTCAGGGTATAAAATTAACCATAGAGAAAATATTCGCCAGGTGGTCCCACATAGATAAACCCCTTTTGAACCTTCTGGTTTGCTGCCACGTACAACGAAAGATGATTCAGGAGCGTGGGGTGCTAGGGACAAATATCTGGCTAAAAACCGGAGTTTCGAGAGAGTAGTCGGAAAACGTCAAGATTATTTTTGAAAGAGCAGTATCCGTCAAGCTCAGGGAGGTTTTCCGTCTACCTAGAACCCCTCCTTTAACTTCCGTTCGTAATATGCCGATTCTAATGATAAATAAAATACCATTTTCAAACTATAAAAACAAAATTCTATGATCTGAATAAAAAAAGGGGAACTCAAAGTTGCTGCATCTCTTTCTGTGATTTTTCGTATCAAAAAAGTTTTGAATTTTATTGTTCTTGCAACTATAAAATGAGAAACAAGATTTTTAGTATATATTTGGATTTCTTAATGGGCCACCCTCACCATAGTGTCTCTGTGGCTCGAAGGTAGAGCATTGGAGCCCGACATCCGGGAGTCTGAGGTTCGATGCGATTCTTCATGTGGACTCAGAATTTTTTTTCTCTGCGGCGCGCTCGTGACAAGACGAAAAACATCTCTCTCTATTTCTTTACCGAGCTCAAAACTTACCATGTTTCTTATTCTATTTACAAGATTTTTTAATTTTTCTAAGGCGGGAATTTGAAATGCGGGAATTCTCGCTCTACACGCGAAAGTGCCCCCATCTAATTTGAGCTGCGTAATTTGACTCCACCTCTTTTGTTTTAGTTTCAAGGCTTTTAATTACCTAATAGAATTTGAATACAACCTGTAGGAATTTCAAATTAAGTAAGGTGAGGTAAAAATTAACCAACTAGAGCTCCCCTTAAGTTACTAGTGTGTTCGAGATATTTAGATTGCGTGCTTTATATAATATTTTTTGTTGTCCAGCTTCTCATAATTTCATCAAAACTTCCGACTCTCTTTAAGTTCATAGCTTTTTTTTGCCATACATTACTATTTACATCTCTTTCAAATCGTCAGTCTTGGTTTTCTTTTATATCTCAGATGACACGGTACTCCTGTTCTGTTGCCTTTTTTATATTTTGCACCGGTAATGTCCAATTCAAGTAACAGTGGTGTATACAGTTACTCGTCCAGTGCTTCTATCTTGTCCATCATCAACAAAGAAGGATTGGCACCATTCAAGAGCATGGTGAGTAGTCCTCAACACGCAATTTACAGGAGCTCAGGCGATGGTCCAACATTTGGTGGAGGACATGACAGCCACATCAGCAATAATGCCAACAGTCACATTGGTTCATATACAAACTTTCATAACAGCTACTGCCTCATATCAAGTGGAGTACAAAACACGAAAACAGCCCTTGCTGGGTCTTACGGTCTCGCACTTAATGAAGTGGAGGTGGTTTATCTCATCTGAGTCACATGACACAGAGAAAAGATAATTAGTGATGGAGTCGAATTTTTTTTCTGCCACAGAAGTGATTTGTATACTTGCAGTGAAGAACTTTTCAAAACTCATATTGATACAGGTGATATGGATCATTCTTTGGTAGCTTTCTCGTAGTTAGCCATTGGAACTATTATCTGATTTCCAGGAGAGACTGTGATGCTTATTTTAATAGATGTAATGCAATACGGTTAACAGAATGACTTGAATTAAAACAAAACCCAAACAATTTGTTCCTAGTGCCATTCGTTGATCAAGTTGAGTCACATATTGCTTTTCTTCTACTTTGCTGTGCTCTGATGATCTTCACCCTTAGCTTGTCGACTAAATGAACTGAACGACTAACTGATCTTAAAATGCTCCAGAACCAAGATAAAGAGGAGGGTCTCAATGGGGTAATCGTTTTCACGGCCAACGGTTAAAATTTTGTTCATTTTAAGCCTAACGATCAATTTCATTGCGTTGCAGTACAAATTTACCTTTTTACAGTCAATTCTTTTAACTCTTTATGGTTAAACTTTGTCATTATTTACGCCTATGAGCTAATTTTTTTGCCGTTTATGACTAGCGGTTACTTGACCCATTGAGACCCTTAAAGAGGAATTGGTTTGTTTGAAAACGCTTTTAAAAAATGCATGTAAAACTGAGCAAATGACAATCTCTTTTCAAAACCGGTTGGCATACACTTGCAAATAAACAAAGCATATTACCTAAACACTTGAAGTTAGCAAGAAGTAAAGAATATTCAATGCTTAATGATTAGAAAATGAGAAGAGACGAGTGATGCGTAATAGGTACCTATACAGGAGAACGGATAGGCTCTTTGAATCATTATTATAGCTCAAGTTTGATTGGATGAGGTAAGGGAACTTTCGCAACGTAAAGTGAGAGAAAAAATAAAAAACAAAAAAAGGAAGGCTGGTCAGTTTGATCGCCCTCACTTTCTTCATTCAGTAGTTGCCAACCTATAAGCTTTGCGGAAGCCATAAGACCAACTGGTTTTCCAACCTGCGAAGTCGTGTAATATTGCTGAGCGATTGCAAAGTTAGGAAATTCTGGATTTATTGCTTCACTCAGCAGTAAAACAGTTAAGAGTGAAAGAATGGAAAATTCTCTAGCAATTTCTAAAACCGAATAAGATGGGCTTTCCTATTTCTACAGTTGGCTACATTTGGCATAATTTGATAGGCTAAGTTGTAAGGAAAAGATGTTAAATTCACTCGACTTAGCGTATTTGATGATCGAAAAGGAAATTCTTTTTTCTTTTTTAATCCAACATCGTGATTAGATCATTATGGTGTAACTCTCGCCAGATTTACTTGTTCATTGTGAATAACTTTGACGGCCTTTGGCAACGTGTCAGAGAGGAAGGCAAAGGGTTTATACGTGTCACCTGATTAAGGCCAAAACTAACACGTGATGCGCCGTGAATTGTACAGAAAGGAGAGCGTGATTCGTGAGTGAGGCGTGATCTACCCCTCTGCAATATACATGACCCGTGGGTTTTTGTTCATTTCGCGAAAACCTCAAGATTTTCTCAAACCTCGCAAAAAAAAGAGAGCTTTGAAGTATAGTTGGCGTATCATGTTTTCAAAGCTGATACTATCCGCAGAACGGAAGTTGATCGAAATTTTGAATATTCAGCTAACTTTGCAGAAAGTTGAGTCATAAAAACTGAATCGTAGTCGATGGCTTCTACAATGTTCAGTGAGAAAATATAATTTAGTGTCAAGATAAAGAGTTGTAAATAGGAAATATAATGTGGCAGTAAATAATTATGGGTTAGCATTAAATTATACGTGTTCAGTAAAGAAGATCGAAATACAAATAACACATCAATTTGGGGTTTCCTTCAGTCAGTGGTATTTCATTATCTGCATGTTACTTTCTGCCTACCAATAGCTTTGCTGTTACTTTCCTGCTGTGAAAAAAGAAGCTCTCAGGCGAAATCTGAGTTATCTTACACCACTAAAATTTCTCTCTCGAGTGCACGAAAATATCGCCAAACTGTAAGATAAAACTTAAGCATGGTTTTCAAGCTTTACAGTTCGCAAGCTGACACGTTCTTCTTTTGCATCCTCTTATACTAATACACGAGGTTGCAAACTTGACTGTGTTACATATCACGCTTTACCAGCGAGAAGTGGTAAGTATATAGTTTCTTCATTCTATTGGATTTCGCTTCAGGCACTAAAACAAAACAGTCATCATTCAGTTTGCCATTCAGCGTTAGCCATCATCAAAGCTGTTGCTGAGGGAAGGCGCCGACTCAGGATGGAATCCAAAGCAAATAAGAATTCGCACGTTCTTATGTTTGGCCTTTCATTCAACTTAATTCTGACATTAGGCTCGCTTGGTTTCAGTTGCTATTCTCTGCATCGATTAGATTCGCGTCTGACAACACTTGAGCAAAATTCTCTGCTCAAAAACTCCCCGTACCATATTTCCAATCCTTTTTCTGGTGCCACATTTTGGTCCAAGTGGATCACTAGAGAAAGAAACTGGTCGCGTCCAAAGAGCTGCTGAACGACCATCCATGTGCGGCAAATGTAGCAGTGTTTGCGTGAATTTGAATAGTCAACGGAGTGTAAGTTTTACTCTGTTATCCTTCCTTTTTTCAAAAATCCTATTAAACCCTTTTATTAATCATTTAAACGACCTACCGAATTCTGTGACTGGATTTCGAAGAAAAAGAATACCTCCAAAGAGAGCCTTCACTGTAAAAATCCAGTTATAATTATTTACTCGCCATGTCATCCAGAATTGTAGCAGTCGACAAAGTAGAAAGAATATGTCATTGATAATTCGTTTTAACGACGACGGAAGACGCTCCAATGTCCATTAAAATCGCGGCAACTTCCTCAGTGTCTCATTCCTCATTGCTTCACCTTTCTCTTTTTGTTTAACTTAAAACTATTTGTTACATTCAGTACTGTTTTTTTTAATCTGGTACACTGTTTTATAAGAGGGTCTCAATGGGGTGATGGCTCTTACGGCTAACGGTTAAAATTTTGGTAATTTACGACTAACAACTTATTTCTTTCCATTATGGTTTGCTTTTAGAGCTAAATAATTTTACGAAATGTGATGTTAAACGTTGAAAGTATCTACGCTTATCGGCTAAATATTCTTGGGTAGTGGTCGATTGAATTAATTTATTTCCTTTCTTTTTTTTCTTCAATCCATAGAATTGAACCGTGGAAAGAAATCTGGGAAATGTTGTTTGCGTTCAGGGTAGGATTTTCTTCTATACCCTGGTGGGTTCAACCACTTGAGTAACACAGTGGCAGAGAAAAATATACCGGATTAGTATGAAATCACTCTACAAGACACTTCATAGATCGCTACCATTATCAATACCAACAGAAGCATTTTACTAGGTTTTTGCTTCTGACACCAAGCAAAAATCGTGCCTTTTGAAACTGTGTATAGGAACATTACGATAACCATGGTAACTGCGCTCTCTCTCTCGCTCCCTTCAAATAGCTGAGGAACTAAGACCAAAAGAATGTGGAATGCGCTCAAACGCGAAGTCAAATAGCGTCAATTTTCTACACACAATACCACTCAGTGATTACCACTCAGTGATATTGGTAGTTTCAATAGTAGTAGTTTCGGTGATTAACTTAAACTGGGTGTTGCTGTACCAAACTACATATTACAGAATTGTTGTAAAGGGCAGTAAAAGCGAACTTCAAAAGAAGTATTCTCTCTATTGTTTATTTGGATGCAAATATTTTTCGACTTTCTCATACAAAATGTTTTCATTTTTAACGTTAATTTATTCATTTATTTTAATACCGTTTTATAGGATCGCAAGACCCACCAGGTTCTCCCGGCTTATCTGGACGCACTGGTCCAGATATACCAAACTATAGCGGTAGAGGTCAGTTAGGTAAGTCGAGCAATGAATATCCATTAATTGTTGCTCTTGTTGTTTTTTTCGTTCTTAACCATATTCACTTGAAACTAATGCCTTTTCATTCCGCTGCTTTTACTTTTCAAAACGATAGTAACAGACCTTTAATTTTCAGAATTGTTACGCTTCATCTCAAAGCTTCCCCCCACTATAATAGTGAAAGAGACACAAAATGTTCTGATACATTTTAAAGCAACTGGCTTCCCACAACCCGTGATCACATGGTACAAAAATGGACACCTTATAGAAAAAGAGAGGAAGTACTTTGAAGAAAGGAGTCTAAAATTAGAGAAAATTCAATTCCAGGACCGTGGTGTCTACACCTGTACAGCGGAAAATCTTGTGGGTAGAGTAGAATTATCCGTTAACGTCAGCGTAAAAGGTCTGTCCAAGAGACTTAAAATCTCTTGCTGTCCTTATGACGCAAAAGTTGGCATTCAGTTTCACATATTTTCCTCCACTGAATACCTAGTGTAACTATTTGTAGTTATGCAGAGAATTCATTGCGAATTTTTAAAGGTCCGTATCCTTCTAGCTCATTATTTTCACCTTGCAAAAATTTGAATTTATCGTAAATTTGTGCATCCAGGATGAGCGTAAAATTGCGAATAAATAGCTCGCCTTATAAATTTCAATCGATAGTCCCGTCAAAGCTTGATCTCTAGTGCTAATCTATATTTTGCTGAACGCTATTGGGATGTACTAGTACCATCAATAGTAGTACTACCTTGCATTTTGTCTCATCTGAACTTGGTTTACATTTTGTGTTGTAATATTCTTTTGGTAGTACCAGCGAAATTTATTACCGAACCTAAACGTTCCGTGACCGCCTACAAGACATGGGACACTGTGCTCCAATGTAACATCTTTGGTTTCCCTTCCCCTGTGGTAACATGGACAAGATCAGGCGAGCAGCTTTCAGTCAACCGACATTTTATTAACGGTTCCCAACTAACGATTCAAAACACAACAGAGGACGATGATGGCGCTTACGTTTGCCAGGGAACTAACCAAATGGCAAATGTGAAGAGAGTGATATGGGTCATCGTTAAAGTTGTTGGTAAGTTTGGAGTTAAAAAACAAACAAACCAAGTAATAGACAACCTTAAGTAAAACAACAGTGTCCAAAACATTCCAATCTAGAATTGCACTGATTACTTTGTTTCTCTGTCTCTTAAGTGAATCCTTACATCGTATCCAGCCCTCCCAATGAAATTCAAGTCCAGCATGTTGGCGATACTGTAAAATTAAACTGTTCAGCCGGTGGCTCGCCTTTACCTAAAGTCACGTGGTTCAAAAATGGTCGAAGTGTTTTCTCAAGAGCTGCAGGTGACGGGAATGGGTTGATAAGGAGTGAAATGGTCATTCATCGCTTCAAGCCAAGTGACTCGGGGACCTACATATGTCTATTTTACAACGGTAAGAATATGGTAGCGGAGTCCAACACAAGTCTGAGTATGTTGGATTTCATTTGCTATGGTTACCTTATTCAATGTTTTTGCCATCTTATTATCCAGACTTCTTTTAGACCATTTACCGGAAAATGTTTATTGCAAATGCAATCATTTTATTTCAGAGCTGGTAGCCCGTATTGTCAACGATTAGTATGGTAGAAGAGCTTTGATATAAACTTTTTTACTTTCCAAAATTACAAACATTCTTAGGAAGGTCCATTCTACCACCTCCCTCAGCCAGCACGGATTTAATATCGTACATTAACGTAGAAACGAATCATAAACTACTACATATTGTGACAGCCAGCATTTAAGTCCTCTTTTTTTTCTATTTTGGATGTCATACGTGTCTATTTCAATTTCTAAGAGAGATCTAGAATCATCCATTTTCCATTCTTCAATTCTCTCTCTCTCTTCTTTCTTTCTTTCTTTCTTTCTTTCTCTGTCACTCTTTTTCTTTGTTGTTTTTACTGTTGTCGTCTCTTAGTTTAATCATCATTACTCTTTCGTATATACATCTTAGCCCTCGTCAACTGTGGTGAATGAATGAATGAATGAATGTGTATTTATATACCGCACATATCACATACTGTCTCAAGGCGGTTTACAATTCTAATTGAGTGAGATCGAACGTCAGCTTGTAAAGCTTGTTCTTTCAAACGGACGCAGGCATGGCGCACGGTACTGGACTGGTGAAGCTGTGTCCTTCGTTTGTGACCCAGAATATCACTTAACTGGTCCGGCAACAAGGGTGCGTTTAGCCTCTGGTAATTGGACAGGGGTACAACCTTCATGTAAGTACAGTATCGCCAAAAGCCACTAACATGATGTTACTTGTAAACGTTGGATACAAAAGACCAGAGAGAAATGCCAGGTGGAGTACCCGGCCAAACCTCATAAGAATATATCTCAGCATACTGGAGTGGATCTGGCCCCTCTTACAAAAGTTTTCTTGATCTTGCTGAAAATTTAACTCATGAGCAATGAGATTTTGGCACGTTAGTCATCAGCATGTTAATCAGATGGTCGCAATTCTTTTCCTTCAACTTGGAAAAACAAATAAATTTTTTGCATGTGTACCCTTCTTTTTAAATAATCAGTCATCTTTCACAATGATTACGTTGAACGTTTGGGATTATTGTATCCTTAACTTTAAGTGAATGGTGCCGAAAGTCCGTTTCCGAGATGCTTAAGATCACTTTTAAACAATGAGGGTAAGTACAAACTTCGGATATATTAATGATATATTTTTTGATTTTTCAATTCTTTCGGAAAATAACTAGATTTTCTTTACAAGAAGAGTCTTACATTTAGCTTTATTTTCATAAAATTAACAAATTAATTTTATTTGCAAGGACTAAAACCCAGCCAGCTAACAGTAAATGAGCTTATTTAAGATATATTCTGAAATCACTTTAATTTGTTAGAAACAATAATACTGAAAATATAGGGGCTTTAGCGTTTTTTTGGTTCCCCAGCTAACAACTGACTCGCCCCCTTATTGCTGATGTTTTTATTTGTGTTGTTGCTGTGTGATTCTCCGTTATATGTTTGTTGTTCATAAAGGTCGAAGAATTTGCCAATCTTTGGAAAGTCCAGAACATGGTTTTATTCACGGGCAGCAGTTTTGGGAGGGAGAACATGTTTCATTTAGTTGTAGGTCTGCTTACTGGCTGGAGGGATCCTTAGAGCGTCGTTGCTTCCAGAATGGTAGCTGGACTGGAAATCAACCCAGATACATTCTGCTTGGTAGAGTTTAAGACATACGTTTTTATTGTTTAACAAATTTCGACTGCGTACCGATGAAACGAGAACTTGTAATAAACTTCCTAAAGATAGTTGGAAAAAATATCGTTATTTTTTCACGTGTGTTGATAAAGCTCCACTCAAGGCTGGAAATTTTTGTATAACACCGTAGTTTACGTGATAAATACATTTTATTTATTATTTGAAGATAAGTAAACTTATTTACGTAACTTGTAAAAAATGATCAAAGTGTGCTATTGTCAAATGAAATGCGAAGGAGATTAAGACAGGTTTGTATTATTTAGTTTGCAGAGTCGCTTCTTTCATTTCAAAAAAAATGTTCGAGGAAAATTGACCAATAGAAGCGACGTGCACCGTACAACTTTTCGAGAGACTGGTTTATTGATTCTACACCTCCTCCAATCATCTATACCCAGTTTTCTACAAAATGCGATAAGTAGTGCGACAGCTTTTTTTTATGATGAAAAGCAACAATTTTATTACAAAATGCGAAAGGAGTTAGAAAGTGCGACGATTATACAAATTGAGACAGAACAAGGGATCAATCACCGTTAAAGCCTAATGATTTGTGGAGTTTTTTCTTTTAATTATTTTCCTTTTCATTTTCTGCATGAAGAGGAAAATGTATTTTCTACATCCTATTCCGAGTGAAACTTAAAAAAAAAGAATAAAAGTTTCTTTAGAAACGAGCTTTTCTTTCTTTTTACAATCGCCAGAGTTGAAAATGCCATCAAATATAATCGCTGGCCATGACATGATCCTGAGTCTTCTACGATTTTTGGATCCAAATCCTGGTTCACACAAACGCTGGACGCTATGTTACCGCGCCTCCTCTTACGGCTGGGCAGCAAGTACTTTTCACAGTCACTGTGATGGAAAGCCACACGCTGTTACTATTATAAGAAAAAGCTTGAACGTGTTTGGAGGATACACCGACATTGCTTGGGGTGAGAACATAGGCTTGTTTTAAGCTGCCTCTAATCCATCCGCTAAAATCTACGCTTAGCGTACGGTTTTTAATAACAATCAGAAAAACATTTAAAAAAATATGACAAAAAAAAATCGTATAATAAGTATTATTTCCGTAAAACATTTCATTGAGAATTATGAGAAAAATTAAAGATGCCCCGGAGATTAACCGGCTAAATATAAAATCGGATCGATAGGGCATGTAGCCTGATACTTTTTCAAGTGAAATTGCATGATAATTAAAGACGCTCCGATACAACTTATGGTTTACACGCATTGGGTACATGCAGTTTATTTGTACAAATGTGATGCACAGGTCGAGAACAAGAGTGCCTCCGATTAAAAGTCATAACATTAAATTCACTTTACCGTATAGATTAGAGTCCCGTGTTTCATCCTCGAATAGATGTTTGCACAGTGGCTGTCTCAATATTGACTTTGTCTCTCTCCTGGCCATCACTACGAATACTACCACTGTAACTTCACCGTCAATTCAAATCAAAGTCAAATTATATACTATCATTGTCACTTTCACCCTTACTGTCCATTGAGCCTAATAATGACAACCCCTGCCCTTTATTTTTTTTGAAAAGAAACCCTAGACTTTTAATACTAAAAATAAATCCTTGACCCTGCTTGTTTCTATCCTCCTATTCGACCTGCCCCCCGTTTACTTAGGAATAACCAGTCTTTTTTTATGTCATAAATAAACTCCCCCACAACCTGTAGGAATTTATCATTAAGCTAGAGGGGAAGCAAGAATTAACCAACCGACACTCCGCTTTCAAGCTTCACCATACCTATATTTTGTAATATTGCTAATTATAATATCTTTATGTTACATTTTTTGTGGGTCAACCTCCTTAATGCTATTTACATGAATCTCTTTAAACCCGACAGTTTTCTTTTATTTTTAGTTTATAGGATTCGATTATTATGTTCTCTTGCCTCAGATTATTTAGTGCTTTACAATTTCCATGCTTCTGTTTACAAAGCATTTATATATCAGGTTCTAGTGGTGGATACAGTTACTCGTCCAGTGCTTTTATATTTTCCCTCATCAACAAAGATGGACTGGCGCCATTCAAGAGCATGGTGAAAATTCCAAAATACGCAATTTACAAGGAACGAAGTTTGGTCCAATATTTGGTGGAGGAAATGACATCCTCATCAGCGATAATGCCAACATTAATATTTATTCGTACACAAACTTTAATGGCAGGTACTACTCAGTGCCAAGTAGAGTACAGAACAGTAGAACAATCCTTGCTGGGTCTTATTATTTCAAGCCTGATGAAGTGGAGGTTTTTTATCTCGTATGAGTCACGTGTCATACAGACCGCTTGATAAGTAACCGCCTAAAACAACATCGTTAAGTATTAAGCTAGCTGGCAAAACTTTTTTCCTGTAAAAAGAAAAAAAATGATAAAGGTTGGTTCTATGCCTTATGGAAAACTAAGATTGTTAATCATTGCTTATTCATAAGGAGCTCAATGAAAGTATGTTATTGATTCAAACTTTGCAGATGGTTGAAAAAGTGTCGCGATGATAGATCAACTTAAACTTGATGTTGCTGTAACAAACTATTACCATAGCATTGTTGTAAAGAGCAGCAAAAACGTACTTCAAAAGAATTTTTCTCTCTGTTGCTTACTTAGATGCAAGTTTTTTTCGACTTTCTCATTCAAAATTCATTATATGTTCATATCAATTCATTCATTTATTTTGATAACGTTTTGTAGGACCTCAAGGCCCACCAGATCCTCCCGGTATACTTGGACGCACTGGTCCCCCAGGACCCTCCTGGATCCCGCACTACGAAGGGGAAGAAAGGGACTAAGGGGTGTGCAGGGTCGCCAGGGAAAACGCGGCATGAGAGGACCCCCTGGAAAATCAGCACAAAAGAGAAAAAACCGTGGCGGTGGAGGCCAGTTTGGTTAGTCGTGCAATGAATACCATTAATTGTTGTTCTTGTTGCTTTTTTTCCTTGTTCTTAACCGCTGCTTTTTAGTTTTCCAAACGATAGTAACAGACCTTTATTTTCAGAATTGCCATACTTTATTTCAAAGCTTTCCCCCACCATAACCACGAAAGAGAGGCAAAATGTTCTGATACCTTGTAAAGCAAATGGCTTCCCACAACCCGTGATCACGTAGTACAAAAATGGACACCTGATAGAAATGGAGAGGAAATACTTTGGAGAAAGGAGTCTAAAGTAAGAGAAATTCAATTCCAGGACCATGGTCTACACCTGTACAGCGGAAAATCTTATGTGCAGAGCAGAATTATCCGTCAACGTCAGCGTGAAAGGTCTGTCCAAAAGGTTTATAATCTCCTGCTGTCCTTATGACGCAATAGTTGGCATTCACTTTCATATATTTTCCTCTAATAAACTCCTAATGTAACTATTTGAAGTTATGCAGAGTATACATTTTACCTTTTGAAAGGTCCAGATCCCTTTAGCTTATTATTTGTTAGTTAAAAAATGCACTTTCTTGTTAGAACGCAAGCTTAATGTTCTCCGCTCAGCAATCGGTCACGCGCGCCTTGCAACAAAACTATTTGAAGTTCTCGTTAAATCGTGCATCCAGGGCGAACGTACAGTTGCGAATAAATAGCTCGCCTTGTGACTTCACTCGGTAGTCCCGTCAAAGCTTGATCACAGGTGCCAATCTATATACTACTGAATACCATTGGGATGTCCTGGTACTATGAATAGTAGTACTACCTTGCATTTCCTTGCGTTTTGAATTTCGTTTACATTTCGTTTTGTAATATTCTTTTAGTAGTACCAGCAAAATTTATTACCGAACCTAAGCGTTCTGTAACCGCTTACAAGACATGGGACACCTTGCTCCAGTGTAACATCTTTGGTTTCCCTCCTCCTATGATAACATAGACAAGATCAGGCGAGCAGCTTTCAGCCAACAGACATTTCATTAACGGTTCCCAACTTAGGATTCAAAACACAACTAGGGATGATGCTGGCGCTTACGTTTGTCAGGGAACTAACAGAGTGGCAGATATCATGAGAGTGATATGGGTCATCGTTACAGTTTGCCGGTAAGTTTGGAGTTAAATACCAAACAAGCAAACTGATAAACAATCTTGAGTAAAACAACAGTGTCAAAAACATTTCAATCTAGAATTGCACTGATTACGTTGTTTCTAATTCAATCTTTAAAGTGAATCCTTACATTTTATCCGGTCCTCCTGATGAAATTCAAGTCCAGCATGTTGGTGATACTATGAAATTAAGCTGTTCAGCCGGTGGCTCACCTCTACCTAAAGTCACGTGGTTCCAAGATGTTCGACGTGTTTTCTCAAGAACCGTAGATGACGGAAAGGGATTGATAAAGACTTAAATGGTCATTTGTGTTCGATTACTTTTCGTACTCGATTAGTGATCGTACTCGACCTGTATTTATCGAACTCGATTGATAACAGTCGTTTACTTATCGAACTGGAAAGGTAATCGAGTTCAATAAATCCAGATCGAACTCGGTTTCCTAGGAACAAATACTGATCCACGTCGTTTGCTTATCGAGCAGGAATGGTAATCGAGTACGACAAATCGATATCGAGCTCGGTTGCCCAGAAACAAATATTGATCCGAGTATATTGTAGAATATCAGCGGTATCACAAAAAAACTTACCTACTCCCCACTCCCCACAAGTATCTGTAGCATTCTAATGATCCCCTCTCATTGGCAGTTATAATTTTCACGATTGCCTATAATACGAACCACAGAATTTAAAAGTATAAACGCTTTACTTTAAGCATACCAGCAAGTTCCTTTCATAACTTTGCGACTATTGAGCTTGTTCAAATGAAATTCTAACTTTAAAAACATGTTTTCTACATTCTAACAATACCATATGAATAAATAAACCGATACATCTGTACGGGTCCGCAAATGATCGCAGGACCGCAAATGATCCCGGACTGCAAATGATCCCGGACCGCAAATGATCCCTGATGGGGGCCGTAAATGATCCCGACTAAAAAATAAGGAATGGCTTGGATGTAGGAATGGTGAGGATAGGGAGCTGGGGTGAATAGCAATTATTTTTATAAAATTATCTTAACTTATGGCTTACAACTGGCTTCTTTTTGTAACTTTTTTCATGCTACGATGCTACGAATGGCACCTTCATAAACGAAACTAGAATTCTCTTTACTATATATCTTAAAATTATGAGCGAGATTCTTTTCGACAACACAATAACGCTACATATTCTTGCTTAACTAGCTACACGTTGGTATGCCGGCGTGGTATACCGTTCTATCTTTAAATCAAATTGTATCAGTCCATTGACGTCACCCGGCTGGCAACAACAGCAACGATATCAGTAAAAACAACAACAAGAACTTAGTGTTTTAGACGAATAAGTTTCCACCCAACAGGCAGCTCTGTTTGCTTTTGTTGTACCTAACTCCAAACTAAAATTCATCCATTAAGCAACTATTACAGAGGACGCTGTCATCTGAGTAGTACTGCAACGCTCCACCGCTCTCAAAAACACCTTGTGAGTAGCACTGGAATTTTCGTCCACATTTTGGAGAAATTTCTTCTGTGATTTTTCCTTGGCCATACTTTTGCTTTAATTCCTCGGCAATGGCTAGTTGGGGATTCTGAGAGGTCATTGGTTCCAGGCTATGATAATGAAGCTCAGCTTCATGGCCAAGTAAGGCTATATCTCCAGTGGCTTGGCCTTCGTTTTGACAATCGGCGGGACAGATAACTTTCAATCCCGTCTCTCCTAAGCTCGAAACTATCGCCACCGGGATTTGGAGCATGTTGATGAGGCCCCATTAAGCAATCCAGTCACCCCATTCACCTTCCATAGCCATTCTTCGCAGATAGGTGTCCCATGCCCCGAGATTGATAAATTCACTAAGATGAGTTCCATCTGGGGTGGCTGGATTACTTCTGAGATACTTCACCAGGTCAGAGCGTAGTTTTGTGGCACTCTGAGATGCTCTTTCGAGGCGAAGTAGCTGGTCATGCATTGCATGAAACAAACAGTTGCCATCTTTGGGGGTTGGGGGCTGGCGATAAGCAAGTCCTGCATTTCCCACTTCTATATCCAACCGGTTTTTTGGGGACTCTCTGTTGTCAGAAGCTTGCTGGTAGTCTGCCATCCACTGGAAAACTTTGGGTAAATCGTTTTCAGCGCTCAAAGCTGACGCAAGATTTAATAAATCGCTCACCATTTCATCTCGAGGCTCTCCGTTGAGAGTAAGGCCGGAATGGTTGCCTCTCGACAACAGTAAGTGTTTTGCAAAAAGACATGTGAATACACCACAGTCGGTATGATTCTCTTGCTTGGGACATTGAGGTGTGGATTCGTCCCAATTATTTTCTTGGAAGAGAGTTTTATCCTCATCAGAAAGCCACTGAAGTTCGTTTCTAATAAATCCTTCTTTGATGGTATCAAAAATTGTTCGGTACGTTGCTGTAGTGCATCTAGCGGAATCGTAAATGTAAAGGCATAAATTAAGAACACTTATAAGGACCAGAAGCCAGTGGTTCTCAGTAGGAAGGTGTACTGGAACCATTAGTTTTTCATACTTCCACAGAGCGTTGTTGCCTATATGTTTGGAGTATGTAGATGTTTCGACCGGTCGATGCAATGAAGGATAAAAGTAGGAACTTGCAAATCCCCAGTTTCCTCCTCCAAATGCCCGATTATTTCTCAAAAAGTCAAAATACAAGTTAACAAACTAAGCTTCTAACAAACTGGCGTTGTCTGTTCTTGCTCGCTTCGCTGGTGTGCCTGGAGAATCGGCTTCATGGCCTTTGCAATTATCATTTCGTCTCCCACTGTCACTCTTTGCCTTTTGCTGCCGGTCATTTTCTTCTTCGCGCAGTGATTTCTCTAAGAGGATTTCTCTCCAGTTAAGATGCTGCATAGTGCATCGAAGACGTCATCGTCCAAAGGCAGATTTTTTCTTTGAGGCTAAGGGTTGGGAAAGTTTAGTCCTGTCAAACTCGCAATTTATTTTTCTATTAAAAAAATCCACCCTTCTAGGACAATTGACGAATAGTTAAAGGCTCTAAAGGATAACTCTCCTTGGACGGCTAGCTGAACTCGAGGTGCAAGGTTTTACAACCCGACGCCCATGATCGGTCCATAAATGATCTGCTGGAGTTTCAAAACTGTAACGCGGCTAAAAGTTGCGTGACCAGACGTCCCAAAATCTGGGTAACGCTAAATATAGGAACCTGAAACTACATGTAACGTCCGAGCATGTGTGCATACAGGAGAGAGCAAATTATATATGGCAGTCTATCATCGAGTGATTAAATTTTCAGGCAAAAATAAAGTTGTTGCCTAACGATGAATTCAGTAATGGTGACTCGTTTTTGTTTTAAAAGAACGCATTAACGACAATGAGTGCAACTGATATGAAGTAGTCAATTAATGCTATATTAGATCAGGATGCAAATTTACCTCGTTTTTCCTTTCATCTTCATGTTTGCTCTTATCGTTTACTCCGAGAACGCTCACAAATGATACTGTTGCAAGAACAACCGCGATTAGTAGAAAAAGCAGTTTAGCCATTTTCACGAGAACGTTTGAGACAGTTCACACGGCGGTGATAAAGTTCAGATGATCTTCGACCCCTCATCAAACATCTCATTCTGGAAAACAGTGCCCTTCTCGGTTGTCCCTGGTCATGGTCAGTCGGCCGACCACCCAGGAGGGTCAGGAAGGAAACAATTTTCTGCTACTCTGGGTACAATTTTTATGAAGAGAGCTGAACAAGACTTTTAATTTCTAAGGGCAATGAAATTTTTATTTAGTTTTTAGAAGATAAAGTAATGGATAAGAACCAACGTTTGCATTGGGTGTCATCCTTTATATATATGTATGTATGTATATATATATATATATATGTATGTGTATATATATATATATATATATATATATATATATATATATATATATATAATGGGAAGTCTGCAAGTCGATTTTCGCGTGGAACAGTGTTCAATACGTTGAAGCAGAGCAGAATAAATATTATGAGAGGGAAAAAGGGACGTAACTACATTTCCCGACAGGGAAACAGGCTTGTCGGGAAATGTAGTTGCGTCCCTTTTTCCCTCTCATAATATATATATATATACCCCCCCCCCCTGCCCCTGTTAAATTCAACATATATTTGCTGTGTTTCTTCTGATCAACTCGTTGGAGAAAACAACTAATCCTTGACTTTATAGATCGAGCATGCTTACGAAAAAGAACGAAACCATAATATTTCAATAACTCAACGATGTTGGGGAGGGGAAGCTAAGTAACATGTCCAATCTCTCAGAGATTGAACACCCCCCGTTACACTCTGTCAACGAAGACTGATTACCCCTCCGCCCCCCCTGAAAACCATCTGATCCCCCTCGAAATCTTCCGACCCCCCAGATGATAGATGACTGTTGCTTAATGTAATGAATTCGAGGATTTCGAGAGCTTAATATTCAAAAGCATGACAAGGCTGAGGTTTCGTGCAGTTACATCATTTTATCATATAAACTACGGCGTTATGCAAGGATTTCCAGCCTTGAGAAAAGCCGTAACAACACACGTAGAAAAATATCGTAATTTTTACGTGTGTTTAATTTCGTCAATGAGCTGCTGACACGTCATTTGCCTTTCGCGTCACTCGGTCATGTTGATGAATGAACGGAGAAGCCTTCACCATTCTCAATCCAAGGTCGTTTGTCGGAATTTTTTTGAATTATGGCTGCTAAAACACTGAAAAATCCGTATCGCTTACAGTCAGTGGCGTTTGAACTTTCTTAGAAGGGGAAGAAAACCAAAACATGGAAAGAAAAGCCGAAAGTTACATATTCAGTGGTTCTGGTAATGGTATTTCTCGCGGCTGAGAAGGAAAATCAGCAACTGGAAGATTTGCCACAGGCCAATTCTGGCCCATCGGCAGAAATATTGGACAAGATGGCGGCCGCGCTTGCGCATTTCGTCCATAATGGCGTCCAAATAATATAAGAAACTGTATGGAAATTTGTAAAATTTCTAAAATATAACAATCAGGAGCTCATGGTCCCGTCTGCTCTCGATCGAGACATATTCAGTACTAATTCTGCTATTCATCAAACCTCACAGGGACTCGATAAATAAAAACCACTTACTTCTCGAGCCAGTTCTTTTGTCATTGATCATTGACCTAGGTCGCCATACAGTTCTTCAAAATCCGTTGTTCTCCATTCCAAACACTCGCCTATTACAGGAAAGTGCATCAATAAAGTCAACTGCTCTCGATCGAATTGACTGCTACAGAGCTCGAAGCGTCCAAATATCCTGTAAAATTGCCATTTCCTCCCATCAAAAAAGTAAGTGACGAGACGCCATGTTGAAAACTATGACTGAAATAGTTAAACACGAGCAACACTGATCTTCGAATCGTCGGCCATATTTGTTTATGTTTTTGCAGGGAAATAAATTAGTTCTCAGGTTCTTTTCGGAATAAAAATATGCCAGGCATTGAATGCAAATTCAGTAGTCTTAGCGCGAAAATTAAATTAAAGCAAATCAAAATTCTGACATCATGTCATTGCCCTGCCTCGAAAAATCCCAAAGATTTATTTGCAGGTCTCCTTTTCTTTTTCTTTTCATCAAATAGAAGATCTGCGGTGCTCAAATTGTATAAGTCATGGTACGAAACACTCTTCTTTGCAGATCGAGCCGTGATCGCCGCCATATTGAATTCTCTTGCTATTCTATTGTTCCGGAGTGTAATACGATATACCGCTGATAATTATTAGCGGGCTCGAAATCTCCTTGATTTCTGGCGATGCGTGTACCTGTTCTTCTGTCGGAAAGGAAAGAGTCAATAACTGAGAATTTTGCATATTGAAAATTACGCTCATTGTTTTTGTCATGATTCGACGCATTTTTCAGCCTTAGCGCCAATGCACTTTATGATTTTTATCCGGAGATTAACGATCCTTTTATTTTCATTCATTAGTAAAATCGACATTTCCTGTCAGTTTCGTCTGGTTCATTTTCGCGATGAACATGTGATTAAAATCCGTTTCGATCGTGTTTGAGATCCTAGAACATTATAATAATTATCGCTTTAATGTATTTTCTAGTTTTACAGCAATGTAGAAAGTCACTTTTTGTTACACTCAAGCATCTGAGTCAATGCCAGACCTGATATGACCCGCCTCTTTCAATTCAACTTTCGAACCGCTCACATATAGACCAAGAACTCTTGCTTGTCATAATGGCGTAACGGAAATTATGATGCGAGCGTACATCCTTTGATCCTTCTAGAAAATCGCAGGAAGGACATTTCTGAGAATGTTTTGTTTAATAGGCTAAACTAATTGCTTTCAAAAGGTAGTTTTTTCAACGCAGTACCGTGACACCTTTTAGCACTTCTGACGCATGCGACGTTTTCATCCCCTCGTGTTTCAAGACAATAGGTACCGAACCTTCGTCAATTTTTGCTCTTCCTTATTTATGAACGATTGAGACCAAAATTCAAATTAGTAGTTTCGTAAAACCTTCCATTTTCAGATGTATCTTCGGTAGAAAAATCTAATTGCTAAATCTGCAATTGGTGACAATTTTTCTCGCCGAGAGATAACAACGAGAAAGTCTGACATTTCAATTCCTGAACATCTGTACTTAGATTCGCTCAAAGTCTCCATGTCGTGGTTCATTTTGAATCTAGCGGAAAGTCTGTGTCTCCATCTAATGGAAAAGTTTACCTCTTCTGCTTTTAATTGCGATCATGGACAGAATGAGAGGTGCGTTCTTCTATCACAACAGTCTGATCCTTTGGAAGATTTTAACAAGTTCGATTCACAAGACACAATTTTTCAGGAGTACGATCCACCATCCCTGGGTGACTATAACAACATGGATTGGAAGAGATCTCGACCCAAAAAATGGTGGATTTCACTTTGGAAGGCTATGAAATGTGTCCTTCTTATCCAAATTCTCGGATATTTAGCCGTTGGCTTATTTGCAATTGGAATGGTGGTATTGGAATTGAATTCCGTTGATCTGTGTTACGAGCTGCAATAACAAAACTGGACCTCAGTTCCGAAGAAGATTCAAAACATTATTGTCACTGCGGACACCATTAGGTCATTTCCAGCGCAGTTATGGTCGATTCTTTTAATGATAACAATGTTTGGTTGGCCATTTGTGAAGAGACTCAATCTTTTATTTATCAGTTTGATTGCTTCATTTGTAGATTTTCACATTTTGGGGACATATACAACATCATGGAGGTCCGTACCTTTGAATACTCTTTTTCTTCTCGTAACCGTCACGAACTCCATTTTGGTCGCAAGAGCAATTGTCAACAACAGAGAATTAGAAGGACTATCGAAAATACGGAAAACTGTAGAGATTACACTGATCCTGTGTGGTCAATTTTTATTTGCTATGATTTTGGCCTATACACTGGTCTAGCTTATTATTCCATTCTACGACAGTAAAGGCGATACTTACAGAGTAGTAATAACCTGCGCTTTCCCTTTATCAGCAGTTCTCCCTAAAGCAATACTGCGGCTAGTTTTGCAGCGGATTAGTTTTCTTCATCCTGGGAGGTCATATATATTGCTCAGTACTCTTTACAACGGATGCACGATAGTCTTCCGCGTGATGCAGGCTGAACTTGGTAACCGGAAACTCTTTATTCTGATGAGTTGTTCGCATGGCTGTGTTCATTTACTCGAAAGGTTAACTATCCTTTTGCGAGATTACCTTTGGTTCTTTATTTTGAATAAGCTTCAAAGAGACTCTTGTGCTCAGGAAGTATCAAGTACAGGTGCAATTGGCTTCCGCACCCCAAGAAGCATGCGCCTTGTGGCAGATATGAGCATTCAGATGATTCTTGGAGAATCGACTGCATTGGTAACAGCGGTCGGCTAAATACAGATGTACAGGTTTGTGTACAACGGCGACAATCATCCCTTTCTGACATGCACCTAATAGAGGAATTTTTTATTCGTGTTGCCATAAGCATTGAATTTATGTTTAACTCGTTCACGTTTTGGCTGCAAATGTCCCATTTCAAAGTCGCTGTGGTGCGAGTCTGGAGGAAAAAATGGAAGAAGCATATGATAGTTTGTGTTATTCAGTCCGCTCTGACGATCTGCTTCTTTGCCAAACATTTATTCCCAATAGTGAAATTGAAACAGTCGTCGGCAGACACAAACCGACATTGCAATTGCACAGGTCCATTCTCGAGATTCTAGTCGAACAGGTTCGATCCAAGTATAGAAACGAATTTGAGATCCCTTTCGTGTTCCTTTACTGCCTTATATGGTTGGGTTAAAATTACAATTTCACGAGTAAACTTAGACATTTTAATTTCCGAAAAAAACTTAACTTGTTGTTTTTCATTGGATGCGGAATGCAAAATTACATATTCTTTGACTCGTTAACAGGAAGCTATGAGTCAAGACAATCGGAGGCAATAGTTTTTCATTCGTCTCGAGATTTAGACAAATTTACGCATTACCCTAAAGCAATTAGGTTAAGATGTCAACTTTGTCAGCTGAACGATTTTGTCAAAGGTTTTTTTTGAGGACCGTATTGCTAGGAGCGGACGCGCGACGAGAACAAGAGGAAGGCGCGCTCGAGAGAGAAAACAAGCGCTACTGAACTCGTTCGCGCGAGCCGATCAGCATCACTTGCGCCGAACACAGCCTTCCACTCCATATGGGGTTTTTCCTTTTTTTTTGTATTGTTGAAAACAAGAAGTTTCTGACTTGAATTCATAGCATAATAAATTTTTGACGGTCGATGGCGAGCAAAGTGTGTTAGGAAAAGTTATATTCCTTGCAACTCTTTTTCACGTATGATATGGTTTAAATTGATACCTGCCTTTTTTAGGGGTATGACATCATAGCGTCCATTTTAGATAATATCTTATCCAATGTTGACACTTCCTTATTGGGCCTGACCGGGTGCTTACCACCCGACAGGGTATGGTTTTTCGGGGACTTAAGTCTAAAACAGGACATAAAAGTTTATTTTTAGCTTCTTAAATCTAACAGTGTCTCTGTGACTCTTACTGCATTTGAAGTGTTTAAAAGAGTGTGAGTGTTATGAGTGCGCCTATGTTTCCTCCTATGTTTTTTTTCCTTTAGTGTTTCAGTTGACTGTCCTGGAAGTGAAGATGAAGACGACCCGGCTGTAGAAGGTGTTACTGGACTAGTGCCAGTCCTCGCCATTGAGGATGGTGAATCTTCTACGCACATGTCACTTGAGAAAGAAATTGCTATAATCGCCGAATACAAGAGAGCACTTTTATCTGCTGGCTATGATTCAAGTTCTGCTTCCAGTTTAGATTCTAAAAATGGTGGAAAAAAAAGTGAGTTTCAACGTGACTTCAACTATGATCATGATGATGGCAACCGACATCCAGAAGAAATATTTTTTTCCCGTAGTACGAATGTTTTCAGATTAGTGAATAAATCTACAGCGCTGAATTCGGTTGGTTTTTTATTACCGATTTAGCTGCCTTTATCTGTTGAAATTTCGATAATAGTTTCTGAGTACATATTTAAACAAAGTCTGCGCATATGACGAACTTGCTCTTAGCAAGAGTCGTAGCGGCAGTTGTAGGAAGAGTCGCAGCAAAAGTA
Source organism: Pocillopora grandis (assembly GCA_964027065.1). Classification (NCBI taxonomy): domain Eukaryota; kingdom Metazoa; phylum Cnidaria; class Anthozoa; order Scleractinia; family Pocilloporidae; genus Pocillopora; species Pocillopora grandis. The sequence goes on from OZ034744.1 coordinate 7,356,017, forward strand.
CATATTCAATTAAATTGCGGCAATTTGAAATATTAGAAGTGATTTTATCCTTTAAACAATAAAATCGCTATTTGGCAAACTTGTATAGAGAACAGTCGCATAGGACTGTCCAGCACGTACATTTCTACTTGTGTTATTAAAGAAACTGAAATAGCTAAGTTTAAGAAAAAGATGTCAAACGCATGGAGATGGCACGGGGTAGGAATGGTTTTGATATCAGCCCATGGGGTTCGATCTTAAATATATTAAGGAGTCCAGTGATTGTTTTTGACTATGAAAGTTTAAGGAGGTTAAAATAGAATTCTTTAAAAACAGCTCCATGCAGTATAAGCCGGTGATGAACTAATGAAATAGCTGGAGGACGAACAAACTGAAACGTGATAAACATAAATAATTTATTCAAGAGGAGTAATTTTCGATACCAAATTCAGGCTGATCACAACTAACAATCAGAGCGAAAGACAATACCACGAGGAGCTTATGATAACCCAAATCAAAAATTTCTGATTGGTTGATAGGTGGCAGGGGTTTGCAGGACCAATCGCAAAGCTAAGTGAGACAAACACTAATCGAAATCTTGGTATTTCTCGACCAGCCAAGTAAGGCATTAAAACTGAAGGTAAAAAGTTCAAGCTGGCGATTTTACCTGGTCAAGGGCTAAATTTCATTGGTATAAATTGCATCTATTTTCTGTTCGGTAGCATAGAAGTTAAACATCCACGTACAATGTTGTGTCGATTACATCAAAAGATAGAGACTTAGGTTTGTGCCTCGTTTCATGTTTACTTCGGGTGACAACGCGAGAGATAGTTTCCCATTTGCTGATTCTCTAAATAGATCGTCTCTAACAATCGCGAACAAAGTTAAGATATTGATCTCATTTCATTTCTACGTCTGATTAATGAGCAAACAAAAGTGTTTTTGTATGAAGGACTCTACCATTTATATGGCAGATGATTGAAATCCTCTAAAGTGTCTAACCACACTCCCTTGATCACGACGGTCACATCTTAAAACGAAAGTGAACAAAACAATTTATCATCATCAATTGCGATCGGAAATGATGAATACGAAGGAATTATTAAACTCGCTGAGCAATCATTTGATTCTTACTTTATAAGCAACCTTTACTAAAAAACTTTCTCATGAGCGTTTACTCGTTAAAAATACGCCCACGAAATGCCTTTTGAATGACAAATATGAAATTTGTTTTTTTAGTTCATAGTTGCAACTTATATTTACGAAAGTTTCAAGTTTGTAAAATTTTACGCTGAGTTATTAATACGCATACTAACTGTCAACTACTTCAGTTCGAGACGGTGTCCTGAATTAATTATCAGTAATCCTAATAAATTTCATTCGTCCTTTATTTTAGAAGGTCCCTAGATAGACCCAAAATGCTTAACCAATAGGAAATAATGGAAAATTATTTTCTCTTTATTTAATCCAAACCCTTACCCTTCCCTTGAAAGAAGTTTCTCATCGAATTGTCTAATTATTCAGAAAAAAAATTATGTGCAAAACTTAGTGTTTGCTTTTGTAATGGAAGCAAAGTCTGACTTCTGTTTCTAATAAAAAGCGACAAGTTTTATCAGTAAACTGGTGTTCGCCAAACTCTCGTGTTCAATTTAAGAATGAATGAGCCTTAAAGACAATCGTAGACAAATTGTGACATTGGAAAACACCTAAAATAAAAGACGGATAAAACATGGAAGACTGCTTGGAAAAAGGATTAAGGATAATTATTGCAGGACACTCTCGAACTGTAGTAGTTGACAGTTTGTATGCGCATTAAAGGAAAGCAAACGTATCTGAGGAAGTTTCTGGGGAGATGCTAATTGGAAGTACAATTTAAGTGCTTGTGGCTGAGTAGTTTTTGTTGAGACGAAATATCTCTCATCGCTACAACAGGTAACTTACGGGAGAAAGGAATCAACCATTTTTTGAGCTGCGAAGTGATGGCGACAACAAATTTAATAGGAGGTAAAACACAGTTCATTTGTAAGAATCGGCTTTATCCCACTAATTGGTAGATGAGTGGTATTAACATTCCATTTCTTTCACAGCGGTGCACATTCTCTTTTCCGTGACAGCATTTCTTGGGAATTCTCTGATCCTTGTTTCCCTTCACAAGGAATCTTCCCTCCATCCTCCGTCCAAACTCTTGTATCGTTGTTTGGCAACAACTGATCTGTTGGTTGGTCTTGTTGCCCAGCCTCTCTATGCTGCCGTGAACTTTTTGGATTACTGGCCTCTCGAAGACTGGAGAATTTTCCGATACGCAAATGAAGCAGCCATTATTACAAGCCATGTGTTATGTGGAGTGTCTTTATTGACGATGACGGCCATAAGCGTGGACAGACTGCTCGCCGTATTGTTGGGGCTTAGCTACAGACAAATCGTAACTTTGAAGGGCACATATATTATTTTAGCTAACTTTTGGGTTTTAACTCTTGTTGCTTCTTTAGGTACCATTTTCGATTACAATGTAACCGTTTTTTACAGCCGAATAGTTATACCAATTTGCCTTGTTATATCAATCACCTCATACACAAAAATCTTTAGCGCTCTAAGTCAACATCAGGCTCAAGTACAAGATCATTCTCAACAACAGCCAAGCCAACCAAATGCACTGAACATGGAGCGATACAGAAAGGCAGTGTATAGTGCACTTTGGGTTTAACTAGCATTAGTTGTTTGTTATGCACCATATGTTATAGTGGAAATTGTGTTCCGCTTAAGTAAAACATATTCATCGCACTCAGGGGTCCTTATGGAAATAATAATTGTCTTAGTCTACTTTAACTCGACGTTAAACCCGTTTCTCTACTGCTGGAAGATCAGTGAAGTAAGGGAAGCAGTAAAGCAAACAATAAGGCAAGCACTTTGCCGTCCATGAAGTTAAATCTCGCTGGAGTTAAAATCGTAAATACTTTTTAAAAAAAGCTGACATTAAAAGTCACGGGTTTTCTTCAGAAAGCTCGTAGGATATCTTTGGAAGGGAGAAAGAGGCTAAATGAAATAGTCGTGACAGCTTTCGTTGGTATTCTTAGGTATATTTTCCAGGCGATGACACGTACCCTGAATACAACAGCACATAATTAAAGAAAAAAATACGCATAGTATAGAAAGGAACAAGATGTTAGTTTGGTTCTAGTGCCTTGTGTCATTCTTAAATATGGGGTAAAAGCACTGAGAGCTGTTGGATATATCTTTTCCTTTTATCTTTCGGTAAAATAATTTCGATTCTTTTTCCTTTCTAAGTGAGAGTGCTTGACGGTAACACCATATTGTCATCAGTACGAGCCAAGTCTCCAGGCCAGTTAAAAACCTAAATAGTTTTGTTATTAAAGAAATGTCCATAATGCTTACGAATTTTTAGAGATGTTATTATTATTTGCAAACAAAGAGTAAGTCAGCTTCTAGAGTAAAATTAACCATCAACTGTTCTTAAAGAGTTCATTTCAAAATTTCTCGTTTTTCCAAATCTTAACGTTTCACTTCATCCTCTTTGCGCAGCCAAAATGAATTTCTTCCTGCGAAGACAGAGGTTCATCTTGTGTTGTATAATAATAATACTATCACAGATGTCTGTATGTTTTATTCTCGAGCGTAATCTATTCCTATCAAAATTAGACATTATATATCGGAAAAAAAAGGTAGTTGTGAGGACAGACTCCCGCCTCAACCCTGCATAAAATTTTATTAGCTTAATTATTTTTTTACTATCGAACTGTCCTCGTTTACTTAGTAATGAAAATGTAAGTTGCAACCATGAACAAACAAAAACAAATTGCATATTTGTCATTCAAAAGACATTTCGTGGGCCTATTTTTAAGGAATAAACGGTTATGAGAAGGTCTTCCATTAAAGGTTGCTTACAAAAATAAGAATCAAATGATTGCTCAGCGAGTTTTAATAATTCCTTCGTATTCATCGTCCAATTAATAATGATAAATTGTTTTGTTCACTTTCGTGTTAAAATGTGACTGTCGTGATCAAGTGAGTGTGGTTAAACACTTCAGAAGATTTCAATCACCTGCCTTATAAATGGCAGCTTCCCTAATACAAAAACACCTTTGTTTGCTCATTGATCAGACGTAGAAATGAAATGAGATCACAAGGTTCAATATCTCAACTTTGCTTGTGGTTGTTAGAGATAATCTATTTTGAGAAAGCAGAGGGGCATTTTGGCTGCGCAAGTTCTATAAATTTTGGTTTGATGCGAGAAACCGCTGGTATCCCGCCAAAGAATCACGAAAGAAAAGAAGCAAGAAAATACGTAGGAAAACAACAATGGATCGAGTATTTCATAACCTTTCTTGCCATTTTTCTCCCCATAACTTAGATGGAAGCGGCAAAGTCTTAAAGTTGTTGTATGGTGTGTGGAAGGAAGTTATTTTCAAAAAGCAAAAGATTTTACAAACGACTTCGAGTTTTATCTTGTGATTGTTTGAGCGATCGATGTAGATGATGTTATTTGTGAAGGATGCAAGGGGCCTGTCGAAGAGCACAAACGAATTGGATAGTATACTTCTATCGTGTCATTGCTATCTCAAGTTATCGTTGATTATCTGGAGTACTCACTTTCCTGTGAGCGTTTTTTAGAGCTTCAATTGTACTGCTAGTGAAATGTACTTCCAATCTTAGCGAAAAATTCTAGTTTACAGAAGTTTATGTTTTGTTTCAATGTTTTGTGGGGCCGATTACCAGAACGAAAAAGGTCAATGTCGAGTAAAGAAAGTAAAACAACGTTTGTACTAGAGATATGGTCGTTGCATCAAAGAGCTTTTTAAAAATGGAGGAATAATTATGGATTTTAGCAGAGTAAGAAAAAGTCTTTCCAATCATTAGTCTCGGAAATATCATCAGATGTGATCAATGATGTGGGAAATTGTGAATCAAAACAAGCACTAGTTGGGGCTTCCAGTTGTAATATGAATAGTTAAATAAGTCGATTATTTCCCAATAAAAATTATATTCTTTTATCATTTCGACTGCACAACAAAATCGTATACACAATTCGACAATTTGATGATCTGAAAAGACTATAAGTACATGCCAAACAACAAAGAACCTGTAACAGTGAGGATAACAGACAAATATTTCCAAAAGCCTTTTTTCCCCTGGGAACAAGACTAAACGAGGTCAGATTAAACTAATTTAGAGAGGTTTGTTGATCTCTTTATGAAAATGGATGATTTACATCTATCAGAATTTCGAGAAATGAGACTTATTAAAATTCAAAAGGGGACTTTGACAGCGCATATTCTGTAGTAATGGCATCGGCTTGGATACCTAGCTATTTGTAGAAATTTATAGTTTTCTGGCCAGGGGATTGGCTATGCCAATTTTATGGCAGACAAATCATATGTAAGTCACTTAAGAAATTTTTTAGCTCTTACTGGAAGTCCAAACAATCTTAAGCCACATGACAATATTTCACCTGATCACTCCTCATATTCTTTTCGACTTAAATTTGGATGAAACTTTCAAAAACTTTATTGGAAATTTTACAGTTGCGAAAAACGTATATACACAAGTTGCATATAGCATAAGCTAGTCGACGCAAGTTGCGTGGAGAGGACAAAAAATTGATAATTCATACCAGTAGCAAACTTTTGGTACTAATGAAAATCTCTTGAATACCAGCTTGCCACAGCAAATGTCACACCTATCCATTCTGTCAATAGTACCAACTATATGTAGGGTCACTTCACATCTCACTGAACAGCAGAGAACATCACAGTTAATTCCTATCATTAGTCTGAATTAAGAAGTAAATATTGAAGGATCAAGACATTTCGGGCAAAGTGAAATGCAAGTCAAACTGGTTTGAAGATATTTTAACCTGAAATGCGTTTTGAAATACGACAGAAATAATGTCGACTCAAAATTCATTTCGCATGGCAGAAGTATTCTACGGAAATAAACAAGACAGAATGAAGCTGATGTCATTCGTTTCGAATGACACATTACCATGAAGAAAACGGCACCAGTTTAAACTCATGAGACAAATTAAAGCCCGCGCATTTTTTTGATGATGCATGTTTTACGACAAGTTATGCATTATGTTATGTTACCGATCTGTTGGTTGGTCCTATTTCCCAGCGTCTCTATGCCACTTAGTGGATTTTCTTTATTCACGAACAATGAAATCTTTCTCGTTACACGCATGACGCATGTTTTACGACAAGTTGTGTATTATGTTAAGTGCCGTTGATGACGATAGGTACACCATTTAGTGCAACATGTGTCTCAACCATCACGTCCCAAATTAATTTCCTCGCTCTCGTTCTCTAGACTTTTCAATTTTTTGGGGGGGAAGGGGAGAGAAAATTGTCTTAAACATTTGTGCGAGAGTGTCTTTTTGCTACCTTTTAAAAGTGTCAAAGACAAAGTTTACGAATAAAACTCTGACTGAATTAGTTTCTACTTAGATTTTCTCTGTCAAATCTATATTAAGCGCATATCCAAAAACTATAAAAAATGTTAATAACATCAAACATTGATTGAAAATAGATGTTGTGTGTCTACCAGCTTAATGAAAAGTCTTAACAGTATCTCAAAAATCAGAAGTAACCTTTTTTTCTCGTTAGAACAATTGAAGGATATGGAAGCGAATCATTACCAATAGGATAAAAACGCTGTTGTGACGAACACACGGTCATAATTGAGAGATAAAAATCCCATTTTAATTGGGAATGAAATGTTTATACCGTTTAGGATGGTCTAGAGTGAAAAAAATTGGATTCATCGTGGGAACTTTTTGAGTACAAAGATGGAATGATATTTCTACCTTTGCGGTGTATTGGCTTAGGCAGTTTAAGAGTATCCAGGGATATGTTCAATAAGAAAAATACGGGTAAATTATTGCAGACTACTTGAAATAGGATCACAGAAGATCAATGCGGGACAACCTCTTGAACTTCTTAGGTTTATGTGACGTGTTGGCAGTTTGTGTGCACGTAAAACGGCAGGAAATATCATGATTACATTGTGTTTTAAATCACAATTTTACGGAAGAAGGGTAATTTCCGGGAAATTTCCGTCGAAACGAAACGAACCTTTCTCTTTTTAATGTGTTGAACAGGTCTGAATAGAATAGAATAGATGGTCTCAGGTTAACCGCTAACCGTAAAACGGCCAAAATTTAGCTGAGAGGCGTGAAAATTGAAAAATTTTGATTTTAATTTTAACCGTCAAGATTTTCCTATCTACGATTTATCATTTTAAGAGTGCCAAAATATTTCCAGTACTATTCCATATACATATATTACATATATTACTGTTTCATAAACATACACAGCACTATTTTCACCACGCTATATTCCTATGTATTACGTTGTGTATGTATTTTTGTCGTCCTAGAATTGACTTAAGAAACTAACCGCCAACCAAAAAATGCCCAAAATTTTTAACCGTCAGCCGTAAGAGCAATCCACCCCAATGAGACCCTCATTGTTTCTCCACTCTAAATTTTCAGTGACACTTAAAATGCTAAAGACCTAAGGCATTCCTTTTTTTCGAAGATACGTGTACAAACATATGGGTTATATGAGAAAACGCAAGTACCAATATTGGCCCTCGCTTTCGAGCTCCGCTGGCGTGAGTTTCATGATACGACTGAATGACCTAGTAGGTAAGTAAGGTTAGTTGCATGTGTTTTGAAATTAATGTTGGCAAAGGGAAAATAACAAATATCCCCTTCCCATTTTGAGCAGGAATGGATAAACGTGGAGTCTTCGAAGTGAAATAACTTTGAAATCCCGGAGATGAGCGAGGAAAAATTTTTTTTGTAGTTAACATTAGCGATCAGTGCTCACGTTTGAATATCAAATTCATAAAGAAATTTGTAACCCACATCTTGAGAATTATTCCTCAGTTGTGTTTCCGAAAGGATGTTTAAGTTTAAAGTTTGGCTTTGTAAAGCAATTGGCGACGTCCATTCAGCTGCGGACGAATCAGTTAAACTACGGTTTTACAAACAAACGAAAAAAAAACATATCCGAACAAAACAATCACACAAATAATTATTTGCCTGATTGGGATAATTTTACGTGATGTTCTTTTGAGAGAATATCCACACTTTGCGGTCACTTTTAATTTCAAATGCAACCGAACTATACTATACCTCTTATACTATTTCTCATGTGAGTTGTTGCCCCGGCCAAATTTGTGTTATTTTTACACATACGAAATTTCAGTTTCGTCACTTAAGTTTCCTTTTAATTTAGTCTGCCCGCTTTTCTTAATCAATTTACAAATGAAGCAATTTAAAGTCCATTTATGAACTAACAGGGAAGGAAAACATCAGCCACGGTGGGACACACAAACATTCCTTCTTTATTTCGTGTCCAAGGGGATCCCTGCTAGTCGACCAATTGTAACCAGTAGAATGTTTACAACAATTCTCAGTAACACGAATTGTGGAATCACCAAACACTGTCAAACATGGCTAAAATCGTTACTGTGATTTGGTAGATGGTAATACTGGTAGAAATTGCTGAATCAGATCATTAAAGTGTTAGCATGAGGGGAATTTTGTTTGAAAGTTTTGGCGCGTACTTTTGTAGTGGTGGACGCTGATAGTGAGGTGTTATGGCGTCACGGAATCGAACATCACTCTCCTCGACAAGGCCTTTCCTGATTATGCTACTAAAACTGGCATTTTATGCTCCTAGAAATTCCGTTTTACGCCAAAAAAAATGCTAAAATTATGCTCGATTCACAAAATAATGCTACTTTAGTTTCAGAAAATGCTTTGTTGATTTCAAGCAAAACGTAGAAACCCAAGTATCATGTGTGCATCAGCAAACCGAATAAAGTGAAAAGTGCTTAATTGTTTGTTTATAAAACTTCTGATACAGTCAAAACTTGTCCAATGATAAACAGTTAGTTAAAGTTCGAAGTCCTTAGCGCTTGTTGGACTGTGACATGACGCTGGCCTAGAGGTAGTCAGCAAGAGTACAATTCTGTTGCTCGTTGAAGGACGCCTTTAGTATTGAAAATACTCTTTCTGTCGTAGTAGACGATGGTTGGATAAGGAGAACTTGCTTCCGCAGTGAAGCAAGTTCTCCTTGTCCAGCCATCGTCTTATCAAACTTATCAAAGAAAATATGACAAACCGAAAAACAACGGTTGAAAAAGGAACAAAATTCGCTCAAGCTGGGCCTTGCTATTTTGTTAGCTTTTACACAATGCTGGCTGCCTCATAAGGTCACTTGGCTGCACTTTCATTTACGCAGACCCATTCTGCTTTCTTGCGGCTTCAAATTTTTTAATACTGTTGCGAGGTTTTTTGATTAATGTTAGTTGCTTTATAAATCTTTATATATGCTTTGTTTACAGTGAAAATTATCATCAAGGACCAAGAAATCTTTTCAGTGGAGCTATTCCTGAATTCAGAAGAAATCAACTTACCCATTAACAGGTTCGTAATCCACAACATACTTTCATTTCATCAAGATGGCTTTATAAGCTAAGCCTTTTGTGTCTACCGGAACTACGTTGACGATGAACTGTATATTATCATCATCACATCATCGCTCGTTGCACCAGGAGGCGCATAAGGCCGTCACATTGTCCGCCCAATCCCCCCCCCCCCGTCGCGTGCCGCCGCCCTGGCCACAATCCAACTCTTCTACCCTATCTTACCTCTCTCTCTTTCGACAGTCCTTCCCCAAGTGGTCTTTGGTCTCCCTCTCGTCCTTCGACTCTCTGGTGTCCACCCCAATACCGTAAAACAGTCGTTCACATCCTCTCTGCTCTCTCCTGAGTACTTGTCCTAACCATTCCGCCTTCTTCTCGGCACCTCGCAGCTAATTTTATTGATCTTTGCCATTTCAACTACTCTCTTGTTTGTCATTCTTTGCTGCCATCAGAATCCGTCTTAGGCATTAGCATTGGAATTTGTTCAGTTTTCCTTCATCGGTCTTTGTAATCTTCCATGTTTCACAACCATATAGCAGGACCGGTCGGACTAAAGTCTTGATCTTGGTATCTTGGTTCTCCTTCCTATTTATCTGGCTACCCACACCTTCCATAGCCTCTGGAATGCACCTCGTACCTTCTGCAGTCTGTTCCTAATATCTTTACTGCCTCACCTTCCTTGTCTACAATAGCTCCAAGATATGCAAACTCCTCGACATCTTCCACTTCTTCATCATTCACCACAATACTCTCCCTGTTCGTTGCAACCTCAGTCCTCAGTGTCTTGCATTTTCTCGCATCAAGTTTAAGGCCTAATCTGGCTGCTTCCTCCGTCAGTCTTCTCACGTCATTAAGTCATTAAACTTGGATGAAAGTAGTGCGATGTCGTCCGCAAAATCAAGATCCTCCAACACTGTTATTAAATTCCAACGTATCCCTCTTCTCTTGTCTGCTCTTGTCTTCTTCATGATCCAATCCAAGGCCAGAAAAAATAAGAATCCTGACGTTACACATCCCTGCTTTACTCCCGACTTAATCTTGAACTAGTCTGATATCTCCCATCCGTCTATTACTGCGCATTCAAACCCTTCGTATATGCCTACTATCACTCTCATCATCTTGCGCGGAATTCCATAGCTCCCCATGATGTTCCTCAAGCTTTCTCTGTGAACCGAATCGAAGGCTTTTTCAAAGTCCACAAAGTGCGTGTACAGACTCTCCCTCCATTCGTTTGCCTGCTCTTAGATGTTTCTTAATATAAAGATCTGTTCAGTTGTACTTCTATTCGGTCTAAATCCAGCCTGCTCCTTTCGAATTTTCTTGTCTACACCTTTCTTGATCCGTTCTAGCAGCATCCTGCCGAATATTTTAATGATGATGGGTAGCAAAGTCACTCCTCTCCAGTTGTTGCAAACACGCAAATCACCTGTCTTAAATATCTTGATAACAAGTCCCTTCTTGCGCGCTTCCGGTCATCTGTCAGTTTCCTAACGCCTGTTATAACATCTAGTCAGCCTACTCGCGGTGTATTCCATGTTAGCTCTCAGTAGGTCTAGGCCCACCTCATATTAAAGAAAATATACTAAAGCATGCTGAGGCTTTCAATAAAGGAAATAAAAATCTTGCATGGGCCCTCTTTTATGACTCTAATAACGTTGTTATTCCAGAAGGTGGGCGATTTTAAAGTTCTTAGCTGTGGCTTTTAAGGATTCAGTTATAGTTTTGTTTTGGTTTTTTTTTTCTTTGGATATATTTTTCTGTCACAGGCGAGGCTTTCACGGCATTAAATTCTGGATACTTGGCCGAAAAGTTAATTTCCGGCCATGTAAAGGCAACTGATTGTATTTCTCGTGTGGGAGATCATCGAATAAATGACGTGTGGTCTTACCCGTTTATCTCCGTCATAAATTAGTTTTGTGTTGCGTTGTACTGATGAGTTTCGCTTCTCTTTCCTCATGCAAACGGGTTAAACTCATTTAAATAATTCTCTCACTCCATTTCGAATATCATTCATTCTCCATAAATAAAGAACTGTGTTGATTGCAGAGGACAGAAATACGGACACTACTGTCACCCTATAGGCCGAATATGTTTCTGAGGTCCTGGCCGAAACCAAAATATATCACAACCGAGATAACATATGGAAAGAAACATAAAGAAAAAGCCAGCACAACATATACCAACGTCGTTACAGATTTCTTGTATTTTGCTACGTTTATCGCCGATCTACCAAAATTATGTATTGTTGTGTTGTCTTGGATTTGCCTCTGATGGCGACAAATACTTCGATAAACCTTAAAGTTTGCCATTGTTATAACAAGATAACTGGACAGCATATTAGCAATGAGCATGAATCGTAGTGAGCGTCCATAACCAATGTTTATATTCTCTAGAACACGAAGGATAACTGTGGGACTCGCAGCTAACATCAGTGCGATGAATGTGAAACATGGGCGGCGCTGTGTAAAGAACGATCGGTGAGAAATAACCAGCCATCGTTCAGTGGGGATTACTGTCAGGGTTAAAACAGTGACAGCAATGAAATACATCCCATTTCCCTCGCCAATTGTACGTAAGGCTATAATGAGTCTTGGCGAGTCGTACACCACTGTTGAATTCATTGAACACATCAAAAACGTTACAGAATAGAAAGGTTGGGCGACGATTCCCGTACACAAATCAGTGAAAGCCAAACCGCTCAGAAGTATATGAAAAGGTGTCCTCACAAAATTATTCCTCCATGCCGCTGCCAAAATCATCGCATTTCCCGCCACCGTCACAGGTGGGAGCAAGGTGATCGCAATAGAAGTCGAGAAGAAAGCGATACGAGGGAAGGAGTTACTCCCGTCTTCAAAGCAGCTTGCTCACGCCGTGCACCTCAGATATTTTCAACAGCTTGTTGACTTGTTGAAAATATAGAAACTAGAGTTGTTGAACATTTTCGTAGTGGCATGAGTATTTCAATCGATTTGTTTTATTGCTAAACGTCGAAGAGATGTAAGTTATTTCCTGACCTTGACGACTCTTGACAGACTTTCTTCAAAAAAGAAGCTGCCTCCTTATCATTCTCGGTTAAATAAATGTCAAGTAACTCATAATGTTTACTGATAGGACTTCAATGAGCAGTTCATTTGCAATTTTTAAAAACTTCACAAATTATTTCAGTGTACATCATTGAAAGCAAACCCTAAATGTAACTGAAACTGCTTCTACGTTTATTTTATTTCTTGAACCGAACACTCAAAATAAACATTCGGTAAAATTCTGAGTGAAATTGTTATTGTCTTGACTTCCGGATAATAATTTTCTTGCTTTGGATTCCAAACAAATCGTATCACCGCAATTTGATTGCTCTTAATAAAAGAGCAAGATAAATGAACTTTGCAATTCTATGAAACAAATAACTAGTTGGACCCTTGACTTAAATGTCAGTTATTTCACATCATTCATTACAGACCATAGGATAGGTTGACATGAAATCAAGAACTTGAAAGAATCAACCTGTTTTGATCTATCAACACCAGATTCATAAAATGCATTGAACGATAATCAGACTGAAAAAGACATAATAAAACCCGGGATAAAAAGCGAATCTGAGGATTCGTACCGAAAAAGAAAACGTCTCAAATTCAGTTTATTTTTGTGTGAAAGGATTGTCAGTCGTGACACAATACTTAAATTCATTAACTCCAAAACCTTACTAGTTTTATCAAAACAGTCGCTGTGACCTTGAAATTTTTTTTCAAAATGTTTAAAAGATGATCCAGGTATAATCTCGCCAAACAACTAGATCTTTATCAATGTTATGACAACGTTCGACGGTGCCCTAACATTTCGAGGACAAAAATAGTCTCAACAAATAATTTTTCTCGTATTTGATGTTTTGGGTTACTCACTGACTTGTATGTTTTTTACAGATTTTTTTTTTGCTGTTGCTTCAGCTATCTTTACTTTCTATAAAATCCATCGCTAATAAAATTCATGCCTTTAAATATCAGACTCAAATCTTAGATATGAGTAGACCTTCATTTTTAGCGCTGCAAGACGCGTTTCTTCGTCTCTCCAGTGATGGCCAGAGTGAACGACCATTTAAAACTCCAGCTGGAATATAAAAACAAAGACCATGATGTAACAAGTAGATGTGACATACACGAACCGCGGAAAAAGGAAGACAAAGAAAATAAGCGCGCATTCTGAGACATGGTATTGCTTTCCAATCAATGGACGAGGTAAATAGGTACGATGGTCTTTTGCTCGTGAACGAGTACGGCAACCTATACTTTTTATTGCATAATTTTGATGGAAAAATTATTCCCTTTAAATTAGAGAAATTAAAACAAATTATTGGAGGAAAAAAGATACAACTAAAAGTGTACACGAAGCTTGTTGCTCGAGGATGCAATCATCACCCTACGACTCGAGGAACGTTCTAAGTCAATGTAGTTTAAAACTGCGCGATTTTTCTACGAATTATATATTACATTGTTCTATAAACTCGAGACTTTCTACCTATCAAGTATTTTTTTCAGTTGTTACTTTAAAACCTCAGCTTCCAGCTACCACAAAATGTACCGTGAACCGATGAACTATAACGTGAGAGATTAGCACCAGTATAGCCATAAAAGGTTAAGATTGACCCAGCATAACGCAGGCGTGCTGACCTATTTTTTATTTATTTATTTTTTAATTGTAGTTTTCGAAACAGACACTGTTGGAGAACATCTAGGGGAATTAAAAAAAACGGTTCGATAAATTTAAAAAAAAAAAAAAATATATATATATATATATATATATACATATTTATATTTTCTAATCTTCAAGAGTCACCCTTTTCCCCTTTTCGCGTCGCTTACTCCACACGGGCTAATAGTAAGTCGAGAGCAGACTGGACTCTAGCGTCGCCTTCCAAGCCACAGTTTGCGTGTTCTCAACTCCCTGGGGGATTTATTCCGTGTTTATTTCGCCCAGGTAAAACAAACTTATCTAGGAAAGTAACTATCAAAGTGTTTATTAGCTGAATTCCTAAACTTAAGGGATAGTTCCATCCATAAACTGTACAGAGCGAGATATATGATCAAAACACCTCGGCCAGTTGAAAGGAGGCTCTGTTGCAGGCGTTTGTTCATAGTAATGTTTCGCCCCATGTAAGGTAATCAGGATTCCGGAATCCAGAAAATTTTTGCTTGGGGAATCTGGAATACTGGGCATTGGAATCCAGAATCCAGCTTTTGGAATCCACAATCCCACTAAAGAATGAATCCAGAATCTATTCGCTGAAAATTTATTTCAAATCGCATAAACGGCTTTCACGCGCATCCAGGCAACCATGGTCAGCAAAAATTTTTTTTGGGATCACTTTCTGAAGGAGCTTAGACACCAGGCTCAATTAGGGAACCAAGCCTTTTGATGACGTGAACAATTTTTCACTCACCACCCCCGACTGGTTGAAGTGTAGTTGGAGGGGGACAGGGAAGGAAACATTTTTGTTACTTGCGCGGGAAAAAAACAAATGAGAAGTTATCTATTACCTTTTTTTTTGTTGTAATTTTCCAGAAAAAACAAATGGGAAGTTATCTATTACCTTTTTTTGTGTAATTTTCGCGGGAAATAATATTACCTTATCTCGCTCCGCTCCGTACATATACGAATCTTCTGCCTTTGGTTAAAATACACTTTCTTCGTTAATTCTAAACATTGCTCACGGTCAAATGGATCCAAAGGGAATTTCAAACCTTGGAAATACTTGCTTTCTGAATAGTGTCTTGCAAGCTCTGCGCTCAGTGACATGTTTTTCCGAAGGGCTCGCTGGATTGCAGCACAATCGCAAGAAGTGCACCTCATCTAAAACAGGTCTTGAAAATGTATTCAATATTATTTTAGCACGTCAAAATAACATTGATATTGGAGTGGAAGACATAAAATCCCAGCAGGCAAACAACATCAACCCATCGGTGAACTGTGTAATTGAACCAAGTACTTTTTTTAATGAACCACAAAATTCGTCATTAGTGTGGTAATCCGCTTAGTTATTCTTGACATTAAGCTTATTTCGACTTTATGAAACAACTAGTATCAGTCATATTAAAATACGTATTTGACAACTTGATAATCTTGTTAGAACGTCACAGGAAGTTGTATCTTGTACGGAGCTACGGGTAAAATGTTTAAGGCCTTTTCACTGTTTATGGCGGTAAATTTATATAAGTCCTGGAAGCTTTGCAAGTCGTAGTTCTTTGCTCGATTACTTTTTGACACTGTTGTGTTGCGCGTTCATCTAAAATGTGCGTGTACGAGTACTAGGAGTGCAAAGAGTGAAAACACTTTCGACCCCTCCCCATCCCCATCCCCCTCCCCCAGCCCCACCCTCTGGACAAATGAGTAGTTTCTGGACCATATTGACTTGATAATCTTGGTAACTCCTAAATTGACTATGCCTCACACAAGAGAAAACTATTTTTATACAACTGTGCACCACTGAGGTCTTGCATTAACAAAAAGGTTTCTCTGGTATGTTCCACTAAATACTCTAGGTCAGATGTGTTTGCTGAGTAGCACCCTAAACTTTGTGAATGCATATAAGACTGCAGGAATGGTGTCCCTGCCACATGGATATTTTTGTTTTTGGTTTCTTTTTTTTACTGAGGGGGGGCACAGTTCAACCCCCCCTCCCCTTTGAAAAATTCATTTCATGTCAAGCATTTCCTTAAAAAATTTTGGCACTTTTGGACCCCCTCTCCCCTGGAATTTTCAATGATCCTACTTGGGGTGGGAGTGTGTTGATCTTTCAATTCTTTCTAGAACTACACCTTTACTACACATTCTTTCTTACAAAAAGTAAATTTTTTGGTCAAAATGATCTCTATAATAATCACTTCCACCCTTATATTTTTCTTTTGCATGTGGGAGCATAAACATTGACATTGACAACAATGACAACAGTTCTATTTGCACCCAACATTTACATTTTTAGTTTAGCCAATAACTACAAGAAAAGTCAAATACTCATCACAAAGACAAGCTACCATAGTATTTCTGATACCCAATCACACACTTTATTAATCAGTATTATTCAAACATTTATCCTGTTCCATTAGTGGTGTTTGTCTATTCATTGTTAAGGGTTGTACTGTACAGAGCTTCCTGAAGGACTATTCTAACCCAGTGGAGCTGGAATCATCTTATTACTGTAGCAGGTAACAAATTTTAATAGCATTAAACCTAACACCAAAAGGATACACAAATACAACTGTTTTTTTTGATAACTGCTACAGTGCTTAACACTATAAACTACAATGCACAAAGTAGACTATTTTCTTCCAGTGCAAGAAATTAGGAATGTCAAAGCTACTACAATTGTACAAATTCAAGTTCTTATGCATGGATTGAAAAGAGTAGGAGATGCAGTCCCTGTTGCTGTGGCCTGGTCCCTGTGTGTTGTGAAGAATACAATTCATTCCTGTAATCAATTGAGAAAAGGCAAATAATGAAATAAAAATTCATACAAATACAAAATGCAATAAGTCCACATTAGCATATTTGCTGCCTTCAATACAACATCATTTAACAAATAAATAGATAATGATGACAACAATGATGATGATGGTAATGATGGTGATGGTGATGTCAAGGATCATGGTTAGTGGTATAGGAGACTGGCTGGGTGACCTCCAGTAACTAGAAGACGAAGAAGCAACAGTATGTGTAATGCCTCATTCCATGCTGTCTAGTTACTTGAAAAACTAGTAGCCCCCTGCCCCCCCTCCCCTTGCTGATTCCTGTCTATATATAATGAATTGCACAAATATTAAATTATGCATTTCTTTCACTTTTACTCCATCAGTTGCTCCCAGAGTACTGATGCATGGAAGAGGCTAGTCACATGCCAGGCACCTCTGTCATTTTGCATTCAAATTGTAAGATTTCAAAATGATGGAAAAAAACTTCACAACTTAATAGATTACAAAGAGAAAGTGTTATTTCCAGAACACCAGATTTCTTCCAACACAGGAACTACAGTAATCAATGTCCCTTATCAACTGAAAGCTGTCATTGTCCATGAGGGTACCACAATTTCTTCTGGTCATTATGTGTGTTACCTAAAAAGAGGAGAGAGGTGGTATTTTTCAAGTGATACCACAGTTCGACAGTCTTCACATCTTGAAGCTACAAGCCAGGAGGCATATCTCCTCTTCTATGAAAAAGATGAGGTTGAAGACATGCAAGAGGTTACACATATTTCTTCTATGTCTTTTAAGGTCCAAAACTGTCAAACACAGATGCCCAGTATGCCTCTAAAAAGGAAGAAGTTTCCTGTCAAGTTTTGTCTTCCACCTGGTTACTATGCATTAAAGGCTGAAAAACCTGGCATTTTCAATACAGCTACTGGAAGTATACCCTGGAAATATTCTACACTGGATGCAGCATCTATTAGCAAAGCAGAGGGAATTGCCATGGCTGGGGTCCAAATCTCAGGGAATCCTAGAATTAAAGCATGGGAGCCAACTGATGTTGAAAAGCTCCTTCCAGCTAAACACAAGATAAGTGACGGCAAACTTTCCAATTTTGTAATAGACTATATTTTTCTACTGATAGAAAGTCAGTCTCAAGCCAGTAACAAGAAAGTTTTTACTGTCAACTCTGATGTTTATAACAACATGGCACAATTCTCAATGAATATTTTCTTGAAGCATAAGTATGACTTGCTTTATGAGAACATTTCAGCAGCAGACATGATTCTGTGCCCGGTACTGCATGGAGATCATTGGTGCCTTGTTGCTATAGACTTGAAGGAAAGGAGAATGGTCTACTTGGATTCTCTGTTCAATGGTGTTGGTGCACAAACTGCATTCACATGGTTTGCTTATTTTCTAGAGTGTGTGTTTGTCAGCCAAAGCAAAGTTTTGGACTGGAAAGAGTGGCAGTATTACATTATTCCATCTACTGAAATTGAACAGCAAACCAATTCAGTTGACTGTGGTGTCTTTGTTGTCAAATGGGCACAGCACATTGCAGAGGGGCGGCCACTAGACTTTTCCCAAACTCAAATTGATGACTTTAGGCATTCACTGATCTTAGATATTGCCATAGATGGCTCTCTATCCAACTTAGCCACAGAGCCTGGTCAAGTAAGTGATGACCAAGCACGCCCTTTTATGGCATCTTCTGGTCTCCCTAATGATTGTGGAAAGGCCAACAATTCATCTTGTACAAATCTGAAGGGAAAAGTACAAAAGCAGCACTGTCAATCAGATTCAGATTCTGACTTTGAATCTCCAAAGAAAAGACAGAAAACAGATCCTTGTAGAGAGTCACCTCTGGTCAGTGGTAATGACCACACATATGCCAAGGATGCTAAGCAGCCTGACATTCATACAAGAGGGGAGCAGATTCCAGAGTGTGCACAAAAAAATATTTCCATCTGGTTATCAATATAGATGCCACGAATTTAGAGAAATGCCCATGGATAACTTTACAGGTGCACCTAAAGATAATTTTTATGTGAAATTGTCTGTTAGTCACATTACAACTAAAGAAGATGTTGACCACTGGCTGCAGCAATTTACAGCTTCTTCAAACATAAAATATAATGCACAAGGTGGATACAAACGAAAGGGGGTTAAAGTTATTTATGCACAGTGGTATATTTGCCAATGCAAACGCAAAAAATTGACAAAAAAGCAAGTCACTGAAAAAGAGGCCGCACTAAAAAGAAAACAAAAAAGGCATGGGACACACAAGGACAACAGTGGCAAGGAAGGCTGTGACTTGCACTTGTTATCGAAAGCACGGGAGAAGAAGACTGATTGCAACAGCAAAATGGCCATCAGGATCAACAGAAACAAGAAAATGCCCTATCAGTGTGAAATAGACCTTTGGTGGAACCACACAATGGTGGAATCACAGTGTGCACTACTTTTATTTAACTTCCTTTTGCCCTATTTTGCCAGCAACAAGAGACAAATTCTGTACTTACTTTGAGGAGGGCACGAGTGCCTCAGAGGCATTTCATTATCATGAGACTCAATTGATGAAGGATCCAGTAACTCTAATGCTATTGGCTGACCACAAAATGTGTCCTTCTCTACCTGATGTAAACAATTTGTATGGGAAATGGTTGATTGAAAAGAAGAGGCCGTCCAATGGATCAGCAATGTTCAATCAACTTGAGAAAATTGTTGAGGACTACAACAGGAAAAATGCTAATATAGGAGGGAAGTATTTCTTGCAAAGGGTCCAGGGTAATTTGATATTATCTATATGCACCCCTCTCATGTCACGTGTACACACAACTAAGCAGGCTGGAGAGATGGCATTTATGGATTCCTCAGGGAGTCTTGATCGATATAACAATCCAGTTTACTTTATGTGTACTCATCATGCCTGTGGAGCACTACCTCTTGCAGTCTGGATAACTTCAAGTCAATCCCAATCATGCCTGGAAAGCTGCCTAGAACAATTGAAAGCAATTCTTCCGAGCCATGCTTTTGGAGGAAAGGGTCCTGAAAAAGGATCAGACATTTTCATGTTTGATGATGACACTGGGCAAAGGCAAGCTCTGAGAGTGCACTGGAAACAGGCAACACTCCTTTTGCGCATCTTTCACTTTTTGCAAGCAACTTGGCGGTGGCTAGTGGACTCCAAGCACTCCATTTCAAAAGATGACAGACAGCACCTCATGTCCATAATGCAAGACCTTGTGTTTTCCAAGACACCCCAGGAATTTGAAGAAATCAAGGACCTTCTTGTATCAGACACAATTTTACAGAAATATTCTCTGTATCAAGGGTATTTGAACAAAGCTATTGATAGAAGGAAGGAATGGGCACTTTGTTACAGAACAGATCTCAGAACAAGAGGCAAAAAAACAGACAACTACACAGAATCAATGATCTTTGTTTTCAAATGTGTAGTTCTCAGAAGAATGAGAGCTTACAACCTTATTGAGCTATTCTGGTTCATCACTGAAGACCTAGAAATGTACTTCCAACGAAAGCTTCTCTCCTTGGCTTTTGGTAAACCACAAAATTTACACCTTGCAGCCCGTTGCTTTGGAAGAACTGCAAGCTCTGTTAGTCAAAGTACCATAACCATAGATGAAAAGAATCCATACAAATTCCATGTGCCAAGCATAGATGACAACAATACCATCACATACATTGTTGATTGCACATCAGGAACCTGTACATGTCAGCAGGGAGTCAGTGGTAATGCATGCCCTCACCAAGCAGCTGTGGCTTTAAAATTAAGAATCAACAACATAAACTTTATTCCCCAAACTGCAAAGGAGAGATTCAACCTTGCTATCCTTGCTATTGGAAACAAGAAGAATTTCAGTGTTGGCCAGTTTGTAAGCCTGCACCAAAAGGAAATTGAAAGTAAGCCTCCTTTCTATGGAGACCAAGAAAAGGATGAAGAACAACAAACATTATTACCCATGCCTGACTCTCCAGAAACTGAGACCATGGAAACCAATGATGGCATTATTGATGCTGGTACAGATGCTACTCTACCAAATGATGAAGTATCACTTGACCAAATCATTAAGCTTCACCAACAAGTTTCCCAAGATATCAGAACAAGTGACACCAACTTTCGCCTCTGCTCCTATAAATACCTGACTTTGTATAGGAAAGTCATTTCAAAGTGCAGGGGCCAGGCACCAGTTGCTTCACTTGCTTCTGCCTATGCACAGTTTGGAAAGGCGAGGGGTGGAAATTATTTACCAGTCTTACATAACAGCTCCAGAATTAAAGTGCAGCCAACAGCTATTTCCAGAAGGAAATCTGGAATTAAATCTGCAAGCGCACAACCAAGTGGTCATCGCCCCAAATTATCAGACAGTCAGAGAGAAACCAACATGAAAGTTCATAAAAAATTCAACAATCAGAAAAGAAGAAGGAATCTTTCACACAATGTTAGAAAGAATTTACCAAATGCTGGGCCTAAAAGATAGAGCAATCATTGGAATGAGTTCTGAATCATTTTTTACAGAGCTATAAAAATGGAAAGAACTTAGCAATTCCCCATTGGACGCAACCATTTTTCCTAACAGCTGTCTAAAATTATTGAAGCAATAACAGTAGCTGCTTTCATCTGAACTGATTTTTATCTAATCAATGCCAGCACATGAATACTCAGAGAAGTTGGAGTAGTTTCATCGCAAATTTTTCAATATTCTTTGCAGCAAAGGATGGGAAAAATTAATTATTATAAATAATTATTATCATTATTATCATTATTATCATTATTATCACTATTATCATTATTATCATTATTATCATTATTATCATTATTATCATTATTATCATTATTATCATTATTATCATTATTATCATTTTTATCATTGTTATCATTATTATTATTGTGTTTCAAACTTTACCACTCCCCTTCCCCAAAGCAGCTACATGTATACAATACAGGGCCTTTTAAAAAGTCCTCAATGTTTAATGCCTCGAGGCTTGCTGGTTTGGCAGTCAGTGGAAAGGTAATGAAAGAAATACATTCAGTTGGATTTATATGATTATAATTAACATTCAAATATTGATTCTAACTCCGCATTGACTCAAGATATAGAAAACAAGACATTGATTGCATTATATATGGTGGCTTGATGCAAATGAGCCAAGAGAGCTTTTTTTTCAGGTAAATGATCATAAAAAAGCCCCATGTTCTGTAGTTGTAAGTCATAGAGTGAAATTCAGTACTTTAACTATATTCAGTAGACCTCAATGCAGTTTTCAACACCACCTTAATGTCAAATAATTTTTGTGACAATTCTGTTATCATAAAAATATCAGTAATACTGCAAATTTAAGCAACAGTTGTACACGTTATAGGAAAATGATTCTTCTGTAAAAAATTTTTCTTCTAGCAGACTTAAATTTTCTGAAAAAAAATAACATACAATGTATGGAAAAAAACTATCACAAACAACAGGGTAGATTCAAGGAAAGGTACAGCCATAGCCACTATGAAGCAAACATCCCCACCACTCCCAAAATACATTATCAGTTACCTCAGATGTCCAGGATGTCCAGGCTGTCCAGGGAACAATTTAAACATTAAATAAGTTTTGCGTATTCAGATTAATTACTGCTAGGTGCATTATTTTGTGACAACGTACTTTAACAAGTTATATATTTTATATCACAAAAGCAAATAATTTCTGGTGTTATCGCTAATTGGGATATCAGATCAAGAAAGTATAAGGTTATCCATAAAGAGTTTAATTTTGGCTGAAGGTTTTTCGAGTTATTAATTTGACAATTCACTGTACGTCGTAAAATTACAAAGCAAAACACTAAATTTAGGTTGAAAAACACTAAAGTACTTACTTACCTTCGGTCTCAAAACGGTTTTCACTTTACAGCTGTGAAAATTTGAGTTTGTGTTTACTACACGCCGATGTTTCTTGTATACTCCAATGTGACGACATAAGCTAGTGGCCAAAAAGGTCACGCAAGCAAGCAAAGGCCTGGGCACAAATTCAGTAGGCTTGGCTACTGAGTTGAGCCTGGTTTCTAAGCTCCTTCAGAAAGTGATCCCAAAAAAAAATTTTGCCCACGTCACGCTAAAACGCAGACTGCAGACCGTGCAGACCACATAAACCGTGTAGACCATGTGGACCGCGCTTTGTTCTCTGGATAATTTCGACTGCTACAGCTCGCGAGACACTGACAAATTCATTCACGACCTATCACCCAATCGACTTCGATACTGACATGGCCAAAGTTCCCTACTCAGTAACTACCAATCAGTCTTCTACTCCGATTCAAAAACCTTCCTTGTAAAGTTCGATTTTAGCTTACAGAGATTTCTTTACTGTGAAGTTCTTTGGGCTGTCTTGTGAAGATCCTGGTTATCATTTGCTTCGTTCACACAGTACATTCCTCACCTCTAAATCAGTGTCACGGTCCACACAAATTAAATCTTGCCATGTGGGGCT
This sequence comes from Pocillopora grandis, assembly GCA_964027065.1. NCBI lineage: Eukaryota > Metazoa > Cnidaria > Anthozoa > Scleractinia > Pocilloporidae > Pocillopora > Pocillopora grandis. The sequence continues at coordinate 7,379,394 of OZ034744.1, forward strand.
AATCTGCACAAGCTTGAGAAACTTGACCCCCCGAATTTGTTTTGCCAGATAACGTGAACTCGAAAGAACCTCATAAGATTTTGTCGTGTGGTGTCCAAAAATTTGAAACAGTTCCAGTGTTACCAAAAGAGTAAGAAAAAGGTGTACACACCTTAATCAAATGTAAATCACAGTTTTAAAAAAAGCAAACACAAAAGTTGCACAGCCTGCTCAGTCTGCAGTCTGCGTTTTATCATGACCGATGCAACCACTGTAGAGTGCAGTTCACTCAAGTTATTGATGGGTATGTAAATTTAGAGGGACTACAGAGATTGTTTACATAAAAACAGTGTTCAAATCCCACAGGATTTGCTCAGATTCCAAATGGCAACAGACCACATGTTGCCATTTACTATTAACTTTGATGAAATATATATATGAATATTTATGGGACTGGGAGAGGTCTATATCTAAGTCAAAATTATGGCATTTAAACATAAACCGCTTTCTTTGATATTGGCATTTGGAATAACAAAATTTAAGATTTCATAGGGCATCATATCTCAGTGCAAATAAAATAAGATATTACCAGATTTAAGGGCCAAACAGGAAAATATCAGCGAGCCACCTTAGACTTTGGAATTATTGCTCTGGAGAATTCATAGCCAACTTAATATGACTTGACTTGGCTAACCTTATAAAGAAAATAGGAAATGTAGAAAAGAGAATCTGTTATTCTTGGAAAATTACTGTGTAGATGCAGATCTTTTGCAATTTTGCAAAGGGTTAAGTATAGTTGAGTTGGTTGAACACCATTATATGCACAATCTCATAATGGCGAACATCATTGTCAAAAACATGTAGGTAAACAAGCTTTTCTTAGTCATAGTCTGCGATTTATTTACAAGATACACAGGGTGCTATCAAAATTATATTTCAGTTTAAATTTTTTGGCAATTTAATACTATGGTTTTTGTTTAAGAGGAAAGTTAAAAAAGTACTTTGAGATGATTGGGAAATATTTTCAAGCTGTTTTGTCGACAGTTCTCCATGAAGTCAATTTTGGATTACAAAAATTGGCCACCTTTTCCCAGTTGAAACAATGTTATGCTGTGGTAAAACAACTTTTTAGTCCAATAGTTATTTACAAATGAAAAATGATAAGCAATGATTTGAACTATTCGTTCTTTTGATACTGCTAAATCACTTGAAGAACCTTAAGGAACCTGAATGAAAGAAATATGGTACACCTCTTCAGAGTTGCAAAAAAGATGTGGAAGGAATGGACATTGGACTTAAAAATGGACAGTCTCAATAGGTATTCTTAGAAGAAAAATTTATCCCTCAATTTGCTATAATATATTTCTTGTAATTATCAAATGTTGTTGTGGAAATATAAATAGAAAAAAATGTCATTCAATTACGAAATCTGCCATTGAAGTCATTCCTAGAAAACAAAATGCAGAAATTAGGAGCAAACCAGGAACTAAAATCTGGAATCTTTTGTGTTTTGGAATCCGGAATCTGCTTAAGGTAGAATCTGGAATCCAGCAACTGGAATCCAGAATCCACAGCGTGGAATCCAGAATCTAATGTTGTACTGGATTACCTTAAATGGGGCATAATGTTATCAAAATAGTGAGGTAAGGGTTGTGTGCACATTGAGCTTGTTTACCAGGAAATTTCTACCCCTGAAAGCTGTAAAATGTACCAAAAACTACTACTTTCTTAATGTGCATCCACTACTCAGGCATGGAAATTATGGACCATAAATAACAGTATTGTAGCATAAGGAGATAACCCAATGAAAGGTGAAGTTATTTCTGAAAAAACCAGTGACATCTACTTTCGGCAAAGATTGTTTTTTGGAAAAAATTAAGTTTGCAAGCACTGAACAAGACTTCCCCTGACTCATATCACTTAACATACATGAAAGTGAAGTGCAAACTTCTTTTTAACAATCTAATGAGTGTGTTAGGGCTAATTAAATTTTGATTTTTTGTATGCAAGGACAAAAATGAGTGTTCAAAAGGCATCTGAAGCAAATCCTATTCTGTTCTGTTAAAATATTTTCTATGCCAGAAATGCCTGCTGTCTTTCAATTTTTCTAAATGTTGCCATTCTCCTTTGTGTTAAGCTTAGACCACATTCAGTTCTGTCTTGACCAGATATCTGTGCAAATTTCTCTTTATGGGCCACTTCATGATAATTTTATCAAATATGACATTTTAATCCTTTAACTCCCAACATCTCATTAGTAATTCTTCTTACTGTCTGCCATGTTATTTTTATGATGTTAGTCTTGGAGAATTAGTGTTGGATCAACTAATAATCCCCTAATTTATATTTTTCTTTACTCTCATAACTTGTCTACTTGATATTGTATTGATATTGTAAGGAGAAATTCTCTCTTGGTCACTCATGGGAGTTAAAGAGTTAAAGTTTGAAATCATTTTATCTCTGTACATGTAGGTCACTTAATGCTTTGAGGGGAATAATGTTTTGTAGGATGTTTTGATTATAATGGTGTAGTGAAGGTTGAGAAATTTAAATGAGACTGCAAAAATTCACTCAGCAGTAAATGGCTTAAATGAGTGGCTTCTCTTGTCATCCCTCTCCCCTGACATTGTTCTTACCTTGCTGTTTTCACTTAGGTGCTGATTTGGCAGTATCTATTTTAAGTGCCCATCAGCTTTTCTCAAATTAAAAGAATTGTGAAAATTAATATTTCTCCAAGACCTTTTGCAAAAAAAAAAAAAGGTTTGCATTTGACCATTCACTATTCTATCAGCTCTCAAAGCTCACAGTAATAGCCCTTGTTCTTTATTATTGAATACAATAAAGGAGCAATTAAAGGCTGGGCACTAACTTACTCATTGGGCAGACCCAGCATCAAAGAACAGCAAAAGCTAGCAGATCAGTTGGAGTCATGCCAGATAAGACAGCCATAAATGCTGGCAATTTACAGTAATTCACAATCATAGCTAAGCCACAAGTATATATTTTTTTAAAATTTATTTTTCTTGTAGCTAAGATACAGACTGGACCTCATGACCCTTGCTAATGCCAGTCCTCCCAATGCCTGGGATTCACTCTTAAGGGCAACAAGAATAATCAAATCCTAATTTCTGCTTGTTCTTGCTTGTTTTCTATGTCTTTTTAACCCTTTTACTCCCGTGATCTCTGTAGTAATTCTCATTACTGTCACCATACAATTCTTATGATGTCAGTTAGGAGAATTTGGTATTGGATTTACTATTATTCCCCTGATTGATGTTTTTGAATGAATGAATGAAAACTTTATTAATGAGTCAATGCTTTTAGCTGTAGATTAGCTAATTGGGGACACCTAAATAAAGTCAATAGCCAATAGCTAGTGTACAAAAATTAATAAGTAAATGTTTAAAATACTTGTTAACAGCATAGTAATAAATTCTATGAAATAGAAATAAATTCCTAGGAATTCCCAACCATAACAACTCTGGTTCTAAAAACCTAGAAATTCCTAGAAATTCCCAGAAATTCCAAGTTTATAGCCAACAGGACTTGGAATTCCTAGGAATTCCAACTCAGAGAACCAATGACTTTCCCTGAAAAGCTGTAAATCTAAAAAATTCCTGGAAATTTCTGGGAATTTTTGGGAATTTTTAGGAATGTTTAAAAATTACTGGGAATTTTAAGCAAAAATTTGAGGCTAATGATATAAAATAAATACTTTAAATTAAAAAAACCCAGCTAAAATCAGGTATTCAATGAAATTTATTTGGAAGCTTAATTAAGGCTTACATGTAAAATATTTTTGATTAATTATTAATATCAATATGTGGTAATATTAGGATGGAATTTGATTTATTTTTCTTTTCTTGAAAACTTCATACGGTTTAATCCTCAATTACAGCTATTCATATAAAATAGTCCTAATCAATCATTAAATTTGGTTTGACACAAATTGTGAATAAAATCTGTTGATTCTTTTCCATAAAATACAATATCTTAAATTACATTTGAAAACCAAGCACTCTTAGGAGTGAAGGGGTTAATTTCAGATAAATAAAATTGATTTTTTGATTAAAGTCTTGTTGTAAATGTAACAATAAATTAGAGTGAAGTTATCCTAAACTGCAAACTTAGCTGCTGTTTGTATTTTTTCCCTGGGCTCACAATGAGTTGGCCTTGAATGAGGTTGTCTACAAGAAGCTTGACCATTTTGTATCTGGATTCCACGACATCTGAATCTGAGAAAAAATATATTTAAATATATATATATTTAAAGCTCAGACCAGGCCTTTAAAATGGAGGAAATAAGGAAAAGGGCATTCATTGGATTCTCAAATTGAGAAATCTCTGTTATATTGAGTGACTTTTATATTGGAGTTAGTGCATCTATCTCATCGATTTTACTAAAAAAGGGCTGAATAGATTATTTTGTTTTTACCAAGGAGGGCTTCTTTATGTAATAAGGTTTGTTAAATAACAGTTCCTATTATGAATCTTGAATGTTCCCAAACGTTACTGATAGATTTATTTCATTGTAAAGCATAAGCTTAAGAAACTGCGGCATGCAAGTAACCGATTCGATTCTCAGAATTATTCTAGTTTCAGTTGCGCTGAGCGTTATGTAAGCTTAATTCAACCCGCTACATCTATTCTCTTATAAGATTTTGATCACGTAACGAATATGGCAATTTTTACTCACCACAAACTTTCAAAATCGCAGCTTTACAGATGGCCACTCGACCCTTGTTTGTACCGGTCAATATGTCAACTGTTGTCCCTTCTTTTAACTCCACGGCGCCAACGACTTTCTTTTCTTTTACAACACTCACGCTGTTCTCGTTTTCCCATTGAACCACAATAAAAGCTATCTTTAGAAATGCTATATAAAGCAAAACAGTTGAGAAAAGCGATCAACCAATGAAAAGTACATTCAAAGATGAGCGCCAAATGGAGTCTTCTTTGTTTCCGATCACGGGCATGATCACGTGGATCTTTTAGGACTTGTCATTGGCTAGCAAAGTGAATCCGCTGGCTTGCCGATTGCAGTGTTAAGAAAAGCGCACAACTTTAATTTGACTTCTCCGACCGGTTCTCTGCTTCTGGACGGTGGATACCTTGGTGATATAAATAATGATGTGAGCTCACTCTATGTAGAAATAATCGACAAGAATCGATCGTATTACAAATGCACGATTTGTGGCCGAAAGTTGTCGGGGAAACAGAGACTCGAAACTCACTTGAGTTGTGTTCATGGCAAAGGTGAGAAATAGCACAAGCCAATCGCAGTTTTGAATGCGACTACAAATCATCTTTTACCCTCATATTTAGGAAAAATTTCCGCACAGCCCCATACTTAATTATGCATGTACATCTTACTGGTGATACACTGAATAATAAAGCCCCATATATGGATGTATAATGATGTATGGGGCTGTGCGGAAATTTTGCCAAATCTACAAAGCTTGACCGTAGCAAGCGTTCAGCAACACGTTCCAATACCGCCATCTCGATTCCTCAGTCAGTCGTTTCCACTGAACTTAAAGCAGTGGTGACAACAGAGTAGAGTGCGTCTTACAAAGGAGAAACATTTGTACAAGAGACAGAAGGAACTATATGCGATTACAGAGGTGCGTTAGAACTCTGGTCCACAAATAGTTATGCACTGTCCGAAGTATAAAACAATTTTGTCGATAGCTGACAGACAGAGAAGAACAACAAGTAAAGTTTAGAGCTGTTATTATTGAAGTGTGACTTTTCATTTTTATATAAAGAAGGACTTGTATTTTGCGCCAAAAATGAAAAGATGTAATATTTTTTGGGAGATCCAGTGATTGGGACATTTCAGAAATTAAGTTATGAAAGGAAACTTGGTTGGTACTTCTCACTACTACCAAGTCTTGTTAACAAACATTTTCAGATCAGAGTTTCAAATAAAGTAAATTGAAGACGTCATTTAAAAGGTTTTTTTTTCTCAAAGGGAACATTGACTACCTCTGTCTTGTCTGCATGCCAAATGTTTACAAAGTGTGTGGATGCTCCACAAGTATTGGAACTCTTACAAAAATGTTTTGTAAGAATAAAAACAGCAAAACAAATTACAGCAATTAGTCACAAAAACAGAGCAAAAAAAACTGAAAAAAAAACAGAGCAAAAAACTGAAAAAAAACAGCAACAACAATCATGAAAAAAGAAAGATTAATTAGGTGTTGAATTTGTCTGTCTAAGGCATGAAATTTCTACTAAAAATAATGTAAACAAAAAGTCTCTGACAGTGTTTGAGGAAACTGAGCTTGACTGTTCCAAGGTTTTCTAACAAAGGCAACTAGTAATGTAGGCTAGGGAAGTAACTTATGTTCATAACTAACAAAGTTCTTTGAGTGTAGATAACAATGTAATTATTGTTAATTATTGTGGAATTAGGAAGGAGGAGTGTGCCAAGGAACAGCTAATGAATGTTTGATGATTTTGGCACATAGAACATGAGACATTAATTTGCATCACAATAAAAATATTTTTTGATCATGGAATCCAAGAATCCTTTGAGGTTAGAAAGCAAATCTGTGAAATGAGTACATTGGATTAATTGGCAATTTCCATTTAACATAACTGACTGCTGGTTCATGAGAAAATCCATATTAATGTAAAGATTTACTAAAACTTAGTTTGAATAATAAATTTCATGATCTTTAAGTTATAAACATATACATGTATGTATATATCTTGGTAAGTTTTTTATAGCATACCTTTTATTGAGCCAAAGTTTTAAGCCTCTGAAATTACTCCTTTTCTTAAAACCTTCACATTCAAGGTATTGAAAATTTCTTAGAATTTATGTGAACCTCAGGGTATTTAAATTGCCTCAAATTAAATTCCCAGAAATTCCCAAGAGTTCCACACTTCTTAAGAGCTCCGCTTCTAGGCTTGGCTAAATCTATATATTAGGTAGTTTGTATAGCTGAGAATTCCTAGGAATTCCTAGGAATTCCAAGTCCTCACAAAACTGGAGTCTTCCTTTCCCAGAAATTCCCAGTAATTCCAAGCTTTTTAAATCAGAGTTAATTTGCATAGTTGGGAAAAGAGAATAGTTGAGGAATTTGAGAATTCCTAGGAATTCTTAGGAATTCCCAGAAAACTGGGAATTCAGTTTGCAAGGGTAGCTCTGTGCACTTCAGAAATTGATCTTGGATTTGCAAATCATCAAAAATATTCCTTTTAACAATATATAGTTTCATCAGTAACCTTAAAAATGACCTCTTCCTACTTCCATCAATTCTCTAATTGATCCAAAATAAGTTAACCCTTTAACTTCAAGGAGTGACCAAGACAGAATGAGCAGGGGGGGGGGGGGGGAATTAACCCTTTACACCCTAACATCAGCATGCATATTCTCCATACTGTCCTCTATACATTTCATCCTGTGCTGACAAGGAGAATTTTTTTAACAATCAAGCACTTGCTTAGTTTGTGATCATTTAATTTATTCTCATGACCTTCATTTGTGATTTGAGGGTGATATTGTATGGAGAAATTAGATGCTGGTCACTCTTAAGGATCAAAGTGTTAAGGGTGTTATTAAGATGTCAGGCGATTGATAAAGGTGTGAAAACAGCTGTCACTTAGCTGCTGACTACAATTTAGTTAACCTGCAGATTTCTTATTACTGTGTATGTTTACTGGTAGTTTTTGATATCAAACGGCATTATATTGTGATTAGAACATTTTTATCAAAGATTTACACAAGCTTCAGGTGATTGAAATGCCTTGATGTTTTTACCACATTTGTGGCATCTTACAAGATTTTTAATTGAAAAGATACAGACACGGTAAAATGCAACCTTTTTTATTTGATATTTTATACAACAATTCAAAAAATGTATAAGTTTCAAACGTTTTTCATTGCTAACTACTGTATTTGGTATTCTTTACCCAGTTGTTTAAAATTTTTTCCTCTTTGATCATTTGAGTTGCCAAGAACAAAATTTTTTTGCTAGAAATTAATTCAGTCAGAATAATTTTCATAGTGCTCTAGAATCTAGTAAAATCTAAATGAATTTTCTCATGTGCACTGTTGGGTGATGCAGACAGTTTTAACAGTGTCCCTTATTTTTCTTTTCTGAGAGATCAGAGCCAATGATGACACAACAGATGGTTTATGGAGGTATAACTAAGTTGACAAACTGCATATTTTATACTCTCTCTGTTTTTAGTATCACGAAACAATCAAAGAAGCTTTGGATGCTGTGAAGGATGATGGCGTCATAATTGTACACAGTGGTGTGTATGATGAACAGCTGTCAATCAGCAAGCCTGTTGCAATCATTGGAGCATGTACACAAAAATGTTACTAAATTATTTCTAGAACCATAGTAAATGTTTCAAAAAGTGGTCTCTAAATTAATCTTTAACTTACAATGAAAAGTCTGTCATTAATTAGAGTGTCATCTCTGGTGGTCTCTACGTTGATCTTTAATTTAAAATGAAAAGTCTGTCTTCAGTTAGAGCTGCATTTTAATTCATCATTTGAACTTCCTACTGACTTGCCAATCCAAAACTGTTCCCTCTGATTACTTTTAGAGGTAATTTGCAGCCAGCCATTGTCAATGTAGGGAAAGGATATTTACATGCTGTGGGTTTCACACTACCCTCCCCCCCTCGCTCCCCAGCTCTCCAGTTTGCATATAAGGGGCCTCTCTAGACTAAGTGTGTGTCTTTCAACATCAACGATTAAAGGGATTTTCATGATAACTGTCACTACTTGCTCCCCTCTTTCCAATTTGTTGTTTGATTATTTTCCCATTTTTCCTCATTGAGCTCAGCCAAACCTGCGTGTGACATCTTTAAGACCCAGGGTATATAACTTGGATTTTCAAGGAAGGTATGAAGTGTCTTCCAGGGTAAGGTTCTGAATTATGGATCATGCTTGTCATGATACATTTATGATAAATGACTGTTTTTCATCTCCACATCCTAAGACAGACAAGACATCATGAAAAGTTAAGTTTCCGTTAAAGTTTTAACCAAAAATGAGCAACTTGCTTTCAGGATGGCTTCTTTTTATCGACAGCTAAAAGTGAAGATGATCCTGTCGTCATTCAGTGTGACTCCTCAACAGTTGTCAGTTTCAGTGCTGGTTCAGGCAGCTATTTCCTCGGGCATGTCACCTTGAAGGTATGTAGAGGAAACTGCTTCAAGGGGTAATGTCAATACAATAGGGAACCTTGGAAAAAATCGTCCAACGCGCGCTACTTTAAAAGAAACCGTTAAAAACTATATATGACTATAAAGCTTGTTAAGTATAGATTGCGAAAGAAACAAAATTTGTCAAAGTTTTGGTTTAAGTAAGCGCGCGAGCCTTTAAACTCAACTCTTTTGTGCGTTATATCTGACGAACACTCTGGCCGATTTTCATGAAAATCCATCAAATCTACAGCCCTTGTTGATTCGTTTAAGTGGAGGTAACTCGCGCAAAAACAAACCTCAAATTTTTGGCCTCCTAAGAAATTTACAGTTTTCGCACCTCATTTAAGCGCGTGTCCATGCGGTCATGCCGCCGACGAATGAAACGCAACATCGAACCCCCTGGCAAATCTCGTGACAAAGAACTCCTTTGAAATTCGCGGGAAAGGTCATTTTGCAAAACTGGGAACACGAATTAAAACGAAATCCAAAATTCATCAAGAAAAGCAGAAGGAAAAGTGCGCAAAGCAAGCTAGGGAAAAATAAAACGAAACTTAGATTTATTTGGCCCGGGCAATTGTTATTGATGACTGTGGTCTTACAATCTACAACTGCAAGCTTAATAGCCTTGCTAGTGGTAAGAGAGAGGCATTAGACGTCGTATTTATCATTTTTGGTTTTTTAAAAGTTCAAATAAACTTTTAGTAATGTCAGTAATATGTGGGAATCGGTGGACAGTTCATTTAATTTTTGTTCATAGCTGGTGCCACAGTTTATGTGCATGAAAGAGGAGCCAGACCAACTTTGTCAAAATGTTTTATCTCAGACTCAGAGAATGTTGTACACCTTGTAGGAAGTGCCTTCTGCACTTGGCGTAGCCTGCGAGAAGGTCCTCGTAATAGCGCTGCAGACCGCGCGTTTCTCCGCTCGCGGGAACATATGAGACGAATATCGGTGAGGTTTGGCGGAGGTCTGGCAATAATGATGAGCATTTTCAGTCCCAGACCCCCTAGCAGACATCTAGTTGAGTTGCATTGCTCAAGGCCTCATATACTATCCCACGAGTGAAGAAACACCCGTCCCGAAGTGCTTATGACGAGCGCATGCTCACAGGCTGCATTTGGCATCACCTCAATTTCTTGAAAAGCAACCATTTAATCTGTGATTTTGCTTTTTTTTGCAAACTCTGCACAAACTCCGGCATGGTTAGTTCTTCGTTCTACCCTCTGAGAGGTTTACCATTTCGCTTCTAGCTTCTCCATGACAAGATTACGTTTCATTTTCAGCTTAAGTGCGAAGTAAACTTGCTAACTCCTTTAATTTATTGTATTTTAGAAACAACGAGATCTACGATGGACAACAAGGAGGTGAGCAACACTTTTTGTATCTGAATTGCTTTGTTGTTGTCGTTACTGCTTTTTTTTCCGTGATCGCGCTCATCAATACACCATGAAATTGACATGATTATGAACATTGCGAAACTCGATATAAATGCACTGAAACCATGTAAATAAAAGTTTATCACCATCATGTTTCTTTAGCGCCATTGTTGTGAACTGGGAACTTAATCAAGATTTCTCTTTAAATCCAAGCTACCTTTATTTGACTTGATCGATAATAATCTTACGAAGGCATTATGGCCTCGTTTGTCTCTTGTAGGAGTTTATGTATTCGGCGAAGGAAAAGGATTGATTGAAGGAAATAACATTCATGGTTTGTATTAATTTTGTCTCTTAGTCCCTACTTCAAGTTTGTCAAACAGATTGTTCAAGTAATCATTTGTGCCAGGGTTTTCTCGATTGAGTACAACAAAAGCAGAATTAACTACGACAGTCAATTGGACCTGAAAGAAAACATGGATCAATGTCAGTATCTGAGCAACTGCATACCTACCCCTCCCCTCCCCTAACCAAACAGTAACCCTGGCTTGTTATCAGTTGACTGTTTTTGGGTTAGGGGAGGGGTAGGTGTGCTGTCAGGTATTGACATTTATCCCAAAACAAACTCAACTTACTTGGAGTGCGTGATAACGCGAGCGATCAAGTCATGATTTTGTGTCTCATTAGCTGAGGATGGCATAAGTTTTAATGACCAATCACAGCGCGCAGAAAAGGGAAACCAGTACAGTTTTGTAAAACTCTTGACACTCAATCCAAAGTTGTTCTTCAGCTAACTCACTGGCATGATTGATAGATGCTACAACAATTCATATGACGGATTTTGTGAAACTCCTTCGGTAACCTATCAAGATGTTCTTTGGTTTTTCCCCATTCAGACAATGCACTGGCCGGAATCCAGATCAGAACTAAGAGTAATCCTATTGTTCGCTGCAATAGAATACACAGCGGACTTCACGGGGGAATTTATGTGGTAAGTATTTACAAAAGGCCAGTACAGGAAACTATTGATATTGTATAACATGATGAGCTGAATTGTACTCGCTTTTTTATTGGGTCTTACTTATCACCTATTGGAAAATAGACGCAAAGATGACGTCACAATATACGGCATTTTGTTTGTTATCATATGAAACAAATAGATTTAAGTTGCTGTGCTTCTGTACAGTAACAGATCACAGAAGATGTCAAGATGTGATGAGAACGTCGGTGGTACACTCGGCTGCGTCTCGTGTGCGACTTCGTTGTTCTTATTACAAATTGACGTCTCTGTCAAAAATCATTCATAATTCTACGTTTGTGCCCTGTTCCGCGAGTTTGTCTTTGGCAATCCGTGTTAATCTTCTCCATCCTTTGTTACACTTGTTCTTCTTGTTCTAGTATTGCCTTCTTTGGGTTTTTTTTTAATACCCAAACAGATATTTTGTATCGCTACATAGCCCTATCAAAATAACTCAATAAAGATCCCTTAGATACTCTTCACCCAGGATGTGCACACTTGCATTTCCGAACCACGAACAAGAATGGTTATTTTCTCCTTTTGTGTGCCGCTATGACTAAAACAGCGATTCTGCATCAGATTTACCGGCTTCTCTCACGAGGAATCTTGTCGTTTTCATTCTCAGCACGAGGAAGGCATGGGACTCATAGAGGAGAACGAAATCAACAATAACACCCTGGCTGGTGTGTGGATAACCACAGGTATAAACAATTAGACTGGAAAAGTACGCTGGGGGAGGAGAGGTGCCGTAAAATTTATTTTTGTAGGTGGGGGGTTGGTTACACCCACATCTTGCTGACTTAATGAAATAGGTCATGGAAGACTTAGTTCGGAATACCTTATTTTATCCTATAACTTGGTGAAGACTGGTGAATTTTAACTGGAAAGTATTCTTAAAACACTGCAATGAAAATAATGCCTACATGGAAACCATCCTTAAGTCTCCATCATTGATGTTCTTCTTTGCCTTTCATTGTGCTTAGAAAGAACACCCACGCTCAGAAACAACAGGATCCACAGCGGAAAACAGGTAGAACTCGTCCACATTAGCTACATTCATCAATAGAGTAAAGTTTTCCGACGGTAATTCCATTAATTGTTTAAAACACAACTTCATTAAAAATTACTATTATTTAGGATTTGCTTAATCCTGCCCTGAACAATTGAAACCAACATAATTAAGAGTTAATTTCGAATTTTCAAATTAGATGAAACTGATACTGAATCTAAATGAATAGAAACAATATTTGTCTTAGTAAACTCCCTTGGGAGCTTATCCACTCTCTCTGTGTCTTAGCTTGTAGCTGAGCGTACCTAAACTGGACATAACAAGCAAACAATATTGTGTAACGCTAACACTCTGCACCTTAAATAACCAAAGGACACGAAGAGACAAAATTCAGCCATAACGAACAACCGTTTTGTTTTTCAGAAATTGACGCACATCCTAGGAGTGGGGACAAACAACTGCACTTGAGGTTAAAGCACAAAGCTAAATCGAGTTTAACCGGTTTGGTCGGTTTGAAATTGTAAAACACGTCCCAAGTTTTAAACTAAGTAAACATAAAAAGTGCACCGTAATTATTAAATGAAAGGCTTATCTTAAATTAAAAAAGTATCAAATTAACTTGCCTACATTATCCTCTAAACTAATTTTATTTCTATTCGTTTATCAAACATGTTTCGTTTGACTGACCTTACTATGATGGCTTCATAACTTTTAAACTTAGTTTCAATATCAAAATAATTGCTGAAGCTTGTTACAATCAAGTTACGTCATTTAAAATGAAACGTTAATTCTTAAATGTCCCGTAAATGTTTTTAAAAGGCAAAGTGTTTAAAAGTAAACTTTTAAATCTTATTTTTGAGAAATTTATTCACTTTAAGCTTTTCTCCATTGCTGATAAACTCACTTCTATATAAATTTATAATGCCAGTGTCACTAAGGTGATAAACTTGTCTTCGTCAAGTGTCCAGTCTGTTTTTTCAGCCGATGTATTACGTTCTGAGCCATTTCTTTTGATTGTTACTGTTGCTAATAACTTATTCGAAATACACTGCTCCTCTGAAGTAGGTTGGGGTACCTTACCTTAAAGAAAATTCGAAAATAATATTATGCGAGTGTGGACGCTGACAAACTGCAAGCAACCCAAACTATAGTTGCCTTTTTGCATGTTGAAAAGTATATAGGCTACGATTCTCCATATATTAGTAAGGCGTCAAAACGTTATGGAAGGAAACCTTGGGCGAGTTTGTCAATGAAGGAGCATTCGGTTAGACAGCTGACATGGCTCTTCAGTGGGGACAGGGATTCTCCTCCCCCCTCCCCCCTTCTGTTCCTCAGTTATTTGTCCCACTCATACTTGGGAGCCTGACTTCGGGCAAAGCTCAAAGAAGCAAGCTTTAAACGACCTAAGGAACTTACATTCGGTTGTCTTCCAGGTTGGAGTTTACTTCTATGATGGAGGATGTGAAATTCTCGAGGAAAACAAAATCTTTAATCACAAATATTCAGGAATACAAATAAGGTAAAGATAGCAACAATAATAGAGACACAAGATGACATCTTTCTTCGATCGACGACCGGACCCAATGTTGATCATCTTTTCCATGCTCTTTTCAAAACTGTAATAGTTGTGTATATGGAGCAGAGGCCTATCTCCGTATAACAAGGCGCTTGCGCTCGTAAGATTTCTTATGTGTTTCACCTATAAATTCGTATGCATGTGAAGAACTTGTGAAATGTATTTTGAAAGGATTTGAGAAATAATATCCATTTCGAGCTTGTCGATTGGTTCTTGAAGCTTGCACATCAAAAAAATAAATAAATAAATAAAAGAAACGTAGCACTTATGCGCATTAGAGCCTTGATGGTACTTGGTGTCTAAACCTAAACGGATCCGAATTTTCAATTTGGACCTCCTAAGGATCGTTTGAGTAAATGTGATCATACTTGCACTGGATTCGAACTCAAGGCCTCACACGAGATAAACCAGCTCTCTCTTCAAACGAGCTTTCTATTTTACTAAACTCGTGTACTTATCATGAAATGTCTTGTGCACTTTCCTTGCTGTAGATCGGGCAGCAATCCCTGTATCAGAAGAAATAAGATTTGGGGAGGACAGAATGGTGGCGTTCTGGCCTACAACGGAGGTAGAGTATTTACAAAATTATCACACTATGCCTTGGCTCTGAGTAATTCATATCGCCGTCCTTCAGTTATTTATTTATTACGCCTTAAATCAGAAACAAACAAACAAACAAAAAACTTTGGCTGTAGTCGTTTGATTTCTTTCTTTATTCAAGGTCTTGGTCTGTTGGAAGAAAATGAGATTTTCGACAACGCGATGGCAGGAGTCTGGATCAAGACTTAGAGTAACCCAGTCCTCCGGAGAAACAAGATTCACGACGGTCGGGAGGGAGGGGTGTGTGTGTTCAACCATGGAAAAGGTAAGGCTTGGAACTCCTACGTAAATCCCGGAACATGCCGTGTAGAGTTAGGAATCCATCGGGGCTGGAATTGTGTCCTTAAACCCTTTCGACGTACTACGGCTAATTTAACCTTTTATACCTTAAATAATTCTCCCTCTTATGTGCAACACATTTCTTCGTAAATTTAGTGGTAGAAATGAAACTTTCAAGCTACTCCGTTTTTCTATTCTCCTTTGTGCTGGACAATATGTTGTTCCAAGGACAAGTTAGTTGCGAGTCACTCCAAGGAAATGAACGAGTTAATCATTGTTGACGAGAATACCTGACCTGCGGACCGTTTCTCGAATGTCCCGGTAACTTAACGGCACCCGAGCCATATTTTAAAAATCAAAAGTTATTGAAAGCAGGCCCTGGCAACCTGACCAGTCCATTTTGTTTCTTTGGCTATTCGTTTTCTTGTATAATTCTCAGAACTTTTCGAAACCTCCATTTTGAATATTGTGACGATAGTTTTCGCGCCCAAACTGGAAGACTGAATCTTCGCGGACGGCACAATAACAACTGGGGGAAATAACTCTGTAGAGACGACTTGGCAGCGAGAACGGAAACTCGTCACGATTTCCTGGTACACGGAGATCTACTTCGAGCGAGCTTATACGGACGTCAAGGATAAGACAATCTTTGGTTCCACAGTACTTTTATTCTAGGTCAGGCCAACAAGCGACATGACCTCTAGCATACTCTAGTTTGTAATCATCAAAGCTGTACAAGGTACTTGCTTAAGAAGTAACTGGTGTGAAGTGCTATTGTTATCCAAATCGCAATATTTGAATAAGGACACAAAGGAGCGGAAAAAGTCTCTTTGAAGTTAAAAGAAAACTACTTAAATAATCCATCTGTTTCTACGACGGAAAGAATCTCAAAATTAAAAAGACGGATGCAATAAACTCTAGGCCATTAAAGTAGGAAACCTAGGTGCGAATTTACAGCTCTGGTATAGAAAACAATACCTGCAGTAGCGCAGCTTAGGAAATAAAAAACGGAAAAGCAATTAAAAGTTTCTTCTTATTTATGCAAGATTGGTTTGGAAACCATCGCATGAAAAGAAATTAAATTTACGAGTATAAACTCAGCTGCTATCTACCATGAAAACCAATGTTTCCAGAAAGACCATTAACACTTATATTTACCTAAAAAAAAACCCATGTACTAAATAACAAAAGTGCCGACAAGCAGGTGCATGTGATGAAAGCGAGTAATAACAAAAATCTATTCAAAAGCTACTGGGGTTTTTATGCATTTTTTGATTATTAAAATGAAAGGACTTGAAATGGTTAAATGTGAAAGTTTACGAATAAATATGTTCCGAATAACACACACGGGAAAATCAGTAAATTTTCCCGTAACAATATGAAAACAGAACAACCTTACGGCCGGGCCCGTTAGTTTAGTAGAGAGTTTAAGAAACGACGGCGGCGACGCCGTGAACAAAGTCGGTTAAAAAATGAATCTCGTGATACTGTAAAGTCATTTGGCTTGTTTCTCACTGTCAAAACTATTTCGAAATTGAATATGGAACACAGCGTTAAATTAGAAATAGAAATTTAGGAAATTAACCGTCGTCGTTCACGTTCTCCAGACGACGCAAAGTTTGGTCGATTACTGCGAATCTCGCGATATTGTAAAGTCATTTGGCTTTTTTCTCACTGTCAAAACTATTTCGAAATTGAATATGGAACACAGCGTTAAATTAGAAATAGAAATTTAGGAAATTAGCCGTCGTCGTTCACGTTCTCCAGACAACGCAAATTTTGGTCATTTTGCGTTGTTTCGCAGAGGAGGCAAAGAAATGTACAACGATTTATAACACCGCTCACAGACATTGTTCTGCTCATTAAACTTTTTTGTTACTGACGTTGCCGTTACCATAGTGGTTTTCTTAAACTCCCTTATCGGACCTTCGAGAAATGGGCCCCAGGAAGACCGTCATCTCTTCTTTACAAACAGTTGATGGACCTCACTGTCACTGATCTACTATTATATTCCTTTCCAGGTGTTTTAGAAAATAATGACATCTTTAGAAATGCGTTGACAGGTAAGCTTCGTAAATTTGGATTGAATAAAAGTTCGTTCCCTGGCATAGGTCAGTCTTCCTTACTCTCTCGATAGAAATTTGAATATTACCTTTGGAAGTTACTTAAAGCAATAATTATTTTTCTGATATAATTGTTGAGCTGTTAGGGTTCTTGGAAATCAATTGTCTTAAAGCAAAACCAAAGTGTTGAAAACGACCAATCAGAAAAAACGCGATGGAAGTACTGTAAAGAACCAATCAGATTAAAAAAAAAACAGAAGCAAACTTCTTTAAGGGCAAGAAAACGCGGGTTTGCCATGGAATGGCAGGAGTTTTGAAAACTAATGGCAGCGAACTAAAGAAAGCAGTCTAGGACTACCTCTGACTACCAAAACCTTTGATGAACCGTTTACAATAAATCAGTTAGTACTTTTACTAAACAATGTATTGATCCTGTGCACTTCTCTGTTGTTCAGGTGTGCTTATCAGTACAGCAAGTTTTCCTGTGTTAAAAAGCAACCGTATTTTTGATGGTGGTGCCGCGGGAATTGAGATAACAAACAGTGCTGGTGAGCAACATAACTCCTTCACTATCATCACTCTTTATTGAATGATCTTTAGAAAATCTCACCTCCCTTTGCTCCACCCGTGAATTTTTATTATCACTTTTGTTCCTCTAGATCTGTGCGCTTCAGAAATTGAAAAGAATTGACTCTCGGCAATAAAATTCATCTTGAATTTGCAAATCATCAAAAATATTAATCTTAAAAATGGTCTCTTCGTACTTTCGTCGATTCTCTAATTGACCCGAAATTAGTTAACCTTTAACTCCCATGAGTGACCAAGACAGAATTTCTCCTTACAATATCAATACAATATCAACCAGACAGATGATGAGAGTAAAGAAAACTATCAGTTTGGGGATAGTTAGTGGATCCAATGCTAAATTCTTTAAACATTGTAAGAATTGTATGGTTGACAGTAAGGAGAATTACAAATTTGGTCTGCGAGTCAGAGGATTAACTCTTGCTCGTTTAATCTCCTGACCATAAACTAACACTGAAACAAATCATGTCATCCTTACTTTTTCAGGCGGAGTTCTAGAAGAAAACGAAGTCTTCAAGAAACGGTTTGACGGGATTTGTCTGGCCACTGGTGTCGAGCCCAAACTTAGCAGTGAGTATAATGTTTGACTTACCCCTACCCTACCCGTTTATCAGTGTTACATTCTCTGGCACTAATGATTACTACTCTCCCCTCCCTCAGATAACAAAGTACACGGTAACAGAAGAGAAGTTGAGCAAGCTATAGGGTCTTGTCGCTGTTTTTATCAAGTGTCTGGTAACACATGCTATCCGATGCACGATTTTTACAGGTGAGCATACTCAAAGGTGTTAAGCATGTGACCTCTCTTAACACTATCAATATACTATCCAGAAAACAGCTGATAAGGTAGACAGACGTTTAAGGCGTAAGGTGTCATCTTGACAAAAAAGCAAATTCTCGTCAAAGAGATAAAAAGGAAATGCATACGCGAAAATTGCTTCATGGGTTGGAGGGCTATTTTTATTTTTATTGATTGATCTATTTTATGTTCCGTTTTCTATCTCTTAGCGCCCTGCCGTTTTTTTGAGACACCAATTTACCAATCTAAGCTGAGTTCAGAATATTACTCACCGTCCCCATCGTTTTACCCCTCAATCTTTTTGTTTTTCTGCTGGATAGTGACTTAGTTAGAATAAAGTTCGGATATAACGCGCGTTGTCATTGGTTGAAAGAGTGTGCTCTATGAGAGGTGATATAATAAGCTCAGTTATGCACGCATTCTGATTGGTTCTCACTTATGATCTATTGGAGGACAGACGTATAGATGACGTCATCATTAAAACTTTTTTTCCGTACATTTTAATTCTTTATTATATAAAACAAATAGATTCCAAGTTGCCGTGCGTCTGTTCAGTAATAGATCACAGATGACGTCAAAATGTGGTAAGAACAAAATAGTGGCACACGAGGCGCAGCCGAGTGTGTCACTGATGATATAAACTCTCAAACAAAAAAGTTTTAATGATAACGTCATCTATACGCCTCTCCTCCAATAGATCATGAGTGAGAACCAATCAGAATGCGTGCATAACTGAGCTTATTGTATAATTGTTAAATAGAGCATAGAGCTGAGCTAAAGCTGTCACGCCATCTACTAAATTGTACTATGTGCGACCTTTTCCGGGACTTCCTTTTTAGCTTTTTTTCCGATAATTGAAAGTGAAATTTCGGAACAAGCAAGCCGGCAAGTAGCAACAGAAGAACCAAACAAAGGTTTGTAAACCTACCAGGCGCCGTAATTTACGTTATTAAACGTGAGCAGATACGAAAATCCTCAAAGGAAAAACAAAATAGACATTCCGAGTTTTAAAGATTAATTCACGCACAGTTAGATTGCAAGTTTACGTACGGAAATAAAAATCAAACACAGCTATCACTCATACAGTATATAAAGTTCAGTGTTCAAAAACAAAACAGAACAAAACAGAAATGATGAAAAATATAACCAATCTGGCATAACTGTTAAAATTCATTCTAATCATGACGGTGTCTGAGTGAATATGATCATGCTGAAGTCCATCGCGGCTCGCTCATCACAGTAAAGCAAGCCTCAGAAACTACATCGGCCACCCTTCGAATGAAAAAATAAGAGCTTGCTCTCATATCCTTTCCGATGTGGAAAGTCACATCTGTCACTGCAGCCGAGTTTTGCCGCGCTGTCATTCCTAGCGATCTTCATGTTCCGGTGAATTGGGCTGTCGTTCATTCAAAAAACACTCGCCTTGAACAGTTTGTTTTCTACCTTGTCATGTGAAAAAATTCGCGTGTTTTTATGAGCCATAATTCGGCTGAATTTCACGGAACATTTCACTTCTGAAAGATTCTGTATTAGAGACTTAAAAACTTCAGGCAAAAGTGTTAAATTCGACCTGCTGAACCATTTTAGTATGTGAACTATCGTAGAATGTGAACTTTGATGGTTTTTGAACTTTGATGGTTTGACACTTTTGACAGCTTTTGTCTTGTACAGCCAATCAGATTATTTGAACCATTCTAACAAGGATTCTGATTGGCTTATTGTAGCGTGCTTTATGAGAGTATAGAGCATGCTGACAACACTGTTCGCTTTGGAAATAAAGTTTGTTTTGAAAATTGAAAGTAATGCTCGGGGAATTTAATGGATTCTTTATTATAAAACAAATAGAGAAGCCTTGACTGTGCTCTGTTCTTTTAGAAAGCACTTAGGAAGCGGCTAGAGCACTCAAGAAGTGGGGAGAAACACTCGACTACGTCACGTGTTCTCCCTACACATCTTTCGTGCTCTAGCCGCCTCCTGCGTGCTTTCTAAAAGAACAGAGCACAGTCAAGGCTTCTATATTTGTTAAATAAAGATTCCGTATTTAGTGTAAATTTAGTCGATTACGTAGTTAGTAAACGGTCATAAGCATTCCAAAGCCATATGAACTAACTGAGCTCTGTTATTCAGTCACCATTGCGTGAACACAAATTCAATAGATTTTGCACGGTCGGTTGGATAGCTCTTACGTTAACGTTGCAGCGCTGTTGTTTTCAAATGTTATCTTTGACTGGTTTCTTAACCAGTCATCACTGCTTTCTTGATATGGACGTATCTCTTAACGTGTTTATGCTAACCCTTAGGTGCACCACTTGTGGTACGTCGGATGGCTACGCCATTTGCGTCAGTTGTGTGAAAGGGTGTCACCAGGGACATGACGTGAGTTTGTCAGACGTGGCAGGTACAGTATTACAACACTTAAACCACTAGTTATATATATGACAGTCTGATTGAATAGACAAGAACATCAGTGACACACCCGGCTGCACCTTGTCTGCCACGTTTCTTTTTCACCTCTTTTTGACGTCGTCTGAAATCACTGAACAGAAGCACAGCAACACGGAAAATTTTTTTTAATAAATCTGGATTTTGAAACTGTTATTCGTTCCTCTAATTGAAGTCAGTTATCCTTGCTTCTTGTTTGATAAGTGATAGGTTGAAGAGACAGAAGCTTCGTAGGTTTTCGTCAAGAAAAAAACCCTTTGAGACTCCATAACACTTTAAAAATAGACTCCATTTTAGCATGCGTCTGTTTTACAAATAGATTCCAAGTTGTCGTGCGTCTGTTCAGTAATAGATCACAGATGACGACAAAAGTGGCACACGAGGCGCAGCCGAGTGTGTCACTGATGTTCTTACCACATTTTGACGTCCTCTGTGATCTAGTACTGAACAGACGCACGGCAACCTGGAATCTATTTGTTTTATATAATAAAGAATTAAAAAAAGTTTAAATGATGACGTCATCTATACGTCTGTCCTCCAATAGATCATAAGTGAGAACCAATCAGAATGCTTGCATAACTGAGCTTATTATATAATTAATTATAGATCACAGGTGATGACAAAATGTGATCACAGATATTCCTATTACATTCGGACGTCTTCTGTGGTCTATTACTGCACAGAGCCATGACTACAGGGAATCTGTTTGTTTTGTATCATAGAAACGCAAAATGCTGTTAATGTCGACGTCATCTATGCGTCTGACCTCCCATATATTAGAGTGGTTTAGCAAGAGGACGGGAACGTCATTTGAGAACGGCGCGCGCAGCAAAAATGCCGAGAAGAAACTGGGTCGAGAACGCCGTCGCGTTGTGTTGAAAAGTGATTTAGCAAGGGAAACGTGCAGCAAATTCTTGTTCTAGAATATCAATTGACTATCGGTAAAATTCTCGTCGTAAATTGCTAGTTAATCAGCTACAATTTAGGGCAACGAAATTAATGCTACTGTATACCACTTGTCAAACGCAGGCGGGGACGACTACGGCACGGCCCTTGCGAAATGGCTTTTGGAATTCCTAGGAATTCCTAGGATTTTCCTAGGAATTCCTAGGAATTTATTCCTAGGAATTCCTAGGAATTCCTAGGAATTCCTAGGAATTCCTAGGAACAAAGATGTGAATTTTCACGGTAAATTCGGACTGGGAATTCCTAGGAATTCCTAGGAATTCCCAACCATAACAACTCTGGTTCTAAAAACCTAGAAATTCCTAGAAATTCCCAGAAATTCCCAGAAATTCCCAGAAATTCCAAGTTTATAGCCAACAGGACTTGGAATTCCTAGGAATTCCTTGGAATTCCTAGGAATTCCAACTCAGAGAACCAATGACTTTCCCTGAAAAGCTGTAAATCTAAAAAATTTCTAGGAATTTCTGGGAATTTCTGGGAATTTCTGGGAATTTTTGGGAATGTTTAAGAATTACTGGGAATTTTAAGCAAAAATTTGAGGCTAATGATATAAAATAAATACTTTAAATTAAAAAAAACCCAGCTAAAATTCAAGTATTCAATGAAATTTATTTAGAAGCTTAATTAAGGCTTACATGTAAAATATTTTTGATTAAATAACATCAATGTGTGGTAATATTAGGATGGAATTTGATTTATTTTTCTTTTCTTGAAAACTTCATACGGATTAATCCTCAATTACAGCTATTCATATAAAATAGTTCTAATCAATCATTAAATTTGGTTTGACACAAATTGTGAATAAAATCTGTTGATTCTTTTCCATAAAATACAATATCTTAAGTTATATTTGAAAACCAAGCACTCTTGGGAGTGAAGGGGCTAATTACAGACAAATAAAATTGATTTTTTGATTAAAATCTTGTTGTAACTGTAACAATAAATCAGAATGAAGTTATCCTAAACTGCAAACTTAGCTGCTGTTTGTACTGTTTGTATTTTTTTTCCTGGGCTCACAATGAGTTGGCCTTGAATGAGGTTGTCAACAAGAACCTTGACCATTTTGTATCTGGATTCCTTGACATCTGAATTTGAAAAAAAATAATATATTAAAATATGTATATTTAAAGCTCAGACCAGGCTTTTAAGATGGCTATGAGGAAAAGGGCATTCATTGGATTCTCAAATTGAGAAATCTCTGTTATATTGAGTGACTTTTATATTGGAGTTAGTACATCTCTCTCATGGATTTTACTAAAAAAGGGCTGAATACATTATTTTGTTTTTACCCAGGAGGGCTTCTTTATGTACTAAGGTTTGTTTAATAACAGTTCCTATTATGAATCTTGAATGTTCCCAAACGTGACTAGAGGAATCTTGAAACCTTACTGATAGGTTTATTTCATTGTAAAGCATAAGCTTAAGAAACTGCGGCATGCAAGTGACCGATTCGATTCTCAGAATTATTCTAGTTTCAGTTGCGCCGAGCGTTACGTAAGCTTAATTCAACCCGCTACATCTATTCTTTTATAAGATTTTGATCACGTAACGAATATCGCAATTTTTACTCACCACAAACTTTCAAAATCGTAGCTTTACAGATGGCCACTCGACCCTTGTTTGTACCAGTCAATATGTCAACTGTTGTCCCTTCTTTTAACTCCACGGCGCCAACGACTTTCTTTTCTTTTACAACACTCACGCTATTCTCGTTTTCCCATTGAACCACAATAAAAGCTATCTTTAGAAATGTTATATTAAGCAAAACAGTTGAGAAAAGCGATCAACCGATCCAAAGTACATTCAAAGATGAGCGCCAAATGGAGTCTTCTTTGTTTCCGATCACGGGCATGATCACGTGGATCTTTTAGGACTTGTAATTGGCTAGCAAAGTGAATCCGCTGGCTTGCCGATTGCAGTGTTAAGAGAAGCGCCTAACTTTATTCTGACTTCTCAGACCGGTTCTCTGCTTCTAGAAAATGGATAGCTTGGTGATACAAATAAAGATGTGAGCTCACTCTATGTAGAAATAATCGAAAAGAATCGATCGTATTACAAATGCACGATTTGTGGCCGAAAGTTGTCGAGGAAACAAAGACTCGAAACTCACTTGAGTTGTGTTAATGGCCAAGGTGAGAAATAACACAAGCCAATCACAGTTTTGAATGCGACTACAAATCGTCTTTTACCCTCATACTTATAAAAGAAGGATACCACATTCGGAAGTATAAGAGATAGATAGATGATCCCAGTGTACCAGTACCTAAATCTACAAAGCTTGACCGTAGCAAGCGTTCAGCAACACGTTCCAACACCGCCATCTCGATTCCTCAGTCAGTCGTTTCCAATGAACTTAAAGCAGTATTGACAACAGAGTAGAGTGCGTCTTACAAAGGAGAAACATTTGTACAAGAGACAGGAGTAGCTATATGCGATTACAGAGGTGCGTTGGAACTCTGGTCCACAAATAGTTATGCACTGCCCGAAGTATAAAACAATCTTGTTGATAGCTGACAGACAGAGAAGAACAACAAGTAAACTTAAGAGCTGTTATTATTGAAGGGTGACTATCACTTTTCATTTTTATATAAAGAAGGACTTGTAATTTGCACCAAAAATAAAAAGATGTAATATTTTTTTGGGAGATCCAGTGATTGGGACATTTAAGAAATTAAGTTATGAAAGGAAACTTGGTTGGTACTTCTCACTACTAACAAGTCTTGTTGACAAATATTTTCAGATCAGAGTTTCAAATAAAGTAAATTGAAGATGTCATATAAAAGGTGTTTTTCCTCTAAGGGAACATTGACTACCTCTGTCTTGTCTGCATGCCAAATGTTTGCAAAGTGTGTGGATGATCCACAAGTATTGGAACATATACAAAACATTTTTGTAAGAGTTCCAATACTTGTGGATCATCCACAGACTTTGCAAACATTTGGCATGCAGACAAGACAGAGGTAGTCAATGTTCCCCTTTTCTTACAAAAATGTTTTGTAAGAATAAAAACAGCAAAACAAATTACAGCAATTAGTCATGAAAATAGAGCAAAAAACTGAAAAAAAAAGCAGCAACAACAATCATGAAAAAAGAAAGATTAATTAGGTGTTGAATTTGTTTGTCTAAGGCATGAAATTTCTACTAAAAGTATTGTCAACAAAAAGTCTCTGACAGCGTTTGAGGCAACTGAGCTTGACTGTTCCAAGGTTTTCTAACAAAGGCAACCAGTAATGTAGGTTAGGGAAGTAAGATAACAATGTAATTATTGTTAATTATTGTGGAAGTTGGCAATTTCCATTTAACATAACTGACAGCTGGTTCATGAGAAAATCCATATTAATGTCAAGATTTACTAAAACTTAGTTTGAGTAATAAATTTCATGATCTTTAAGTTATAAACATGTACATGTATGTATATCTCTTGGTAAGTTTTGTATAGCATACCTTTTATTGAGCCAAAGTTTTAAGCCTCTTAAATTACTCTTTTTCTTAAAACCTTCACATTCAAGGTATTGAGAATTTCTTAGAATTTATGTGGACCTCAGGGTATTAAAATTGCCTCAAATTCAATTCCCAGAAATTCCCAAGAGTTCCACACTTCTTAAATTATAGGTAGTTTGTAAAGCTGAGAATTCCTAGGAATTCCTAGGGATTCCAAGTCCTCACAAAACTGGAGTCTTCCTTTCCCAGAAATTCCCAGTAATTCCAAGCTTTTTAAATCAGAGTTAATTTGCATAGTTGGGAATTTTTGAGAATTCCTAGGAATTCCTAGGAATTTTTAGGAATTCCCAGGAATTCCCAGAAATTCCCAGAAAACTGGGAATTCGGTTTGCAAGGGTCATTTGCATAATTGGGAATTTTTGAGAATTCCTAGGAATTCCTAGGAATTCCCAGAAAACTGGGAATTCAGTTCGCAAGGGGAGTTACTCGCTAGGACTTTGTTTGGATAGCAAATGAGGTGAATTTCGAAATTCTACTTTGACTTAAACAAAATTTGGGAGGGTAGTTTTGTCTTAATTTCTGTAGAATTTAGCCCATTAAATGTGTTTTTGTGAAATTTGTGTAATTGTCGTCATCTTTTCATGCGAGTTGTTTTCGTGAGAACGGCTTTCGTGATCTCTGTATTGCGATTCCTTTGTGGCTTCCCATATCATAGATCATGGCGAGTGGTGGTTTAAGCTCTGTCCGCGATGCTTTGTTAACAGCCAGCTTCTATGATATTATCGACGATGACGAATTTGTTCTTCTATATGACGCCTATTCGTCAAAACCTATTTTCCCATACTGGAAATTCCCCAGATTCAGTGTAGACGAGTGGAGCGATGTGGAGTGCAAGACTGAGCTTAGATTTGCGAAGAAACATCTGCCTGAATTATGTGAATGTTTAGGAATTCCTGAGAAAATTACATGCGTGCAAAGAACAGTATGTGGTGGGATGGAGGGCCTGTGCATTTTATTGAAGAGGTTGGCATACCCTTGTAGATACACAGACATGGTACCCCGCTTTAGCAGGAATCCGACCAAGCTTTGCTTAATCTTCAACACTATGATCGATTTTATCTACGATAATCATAACCATCGACTTCGCAGCTGGGATCAGTTCTTTTTACAGCCTAACCAGCTGTACAGCTATGCAGAGGCTGTGCACCGTCTTGGTGCTCCATTAGGCAATTGTTTTGGATTTATTGATGGTACTGTGCGTGGAATAGCGAGGCCACAAGAAAACCAAAGGGTTATGTACAATGGCCACAAGAGAATACATTCCATAAAATTTCAGAGTGTTGTCATCCCAAACGGATTAATTGCAAACCTTCATGGCCCCTTTGAAGGTAAAAGACACGACAGCACAATGCTCCAACAAACAGACATTCTCAATGAGCTTCGGAGGGTGGCATTTCATAATGGGCATCCTCTTTGTCTTTATGGTGATCCAGCATACCCGTTGGGTGTTCACCTTCAGGCCCCTTTTAAAAACATTCAACTCACTCCACAAATGGTTTTGTACAATGCGGCCATGAGTGAAGTAAGAGTTGCAGTTGAGTGGCTTTTTGGTAATATTACAAACTATTTTAAGTTTATTGATTTTAAAAGCCAATTACAAATTAACTTGAGTTCAGTGGGGAAATTTTACATTGTTTGTGCCCTTTTGGAAAATGCATTGACCTGTCTGTATGGTAACATTGTGTCAGAAAAGTTTGAAGTTCAACCACCTTCTTTACAGGACTACTTCCAATAATCTGAATTCGTCTTATTTTGTATTTTGGCCAATAGAAGAGTTACACTTTTGATGTTGGAGGGTTAAAAATTTAAAGAAAGATTGTATTAGTAATCACTTGTACATTATTAACCTTTTTTTGGGATGGCTTTCTTTGAGTGCAATGTATTGTAGATCCAAATTTGTAAAATAAGCTGATGAGTGAGAAAAAGATTTTCTTCAGTAGAAATAAACATCAGCACAACCTACATGTGTTGACATTTCTGTTTACACTTAATACTTTTGTGACATTTATGCAAATTTTTGTGCCATCATGGATTTAATCAATTAGTACACTTGCTAACTTAGGTCATGGAATTCCTTGAAAAGTAATGGAAATTTTCATAGCTCAAAAGTGTATTACCCCTGGCCCCTGGTTAATGCGTACCAATTACTTTATCTGGTAAACACAACATTTGTTTTATGATTGTAAACAGTGCTTTTTAATGATCAAGGTTGTAATTTTCTGTTTTATTCGTACAATGGGCTGCTGCCCAAAAATTTTGTTTAATAAATAAAGATAATCGAGATAAGTGGCCTTTACAATACAAAATATGCTCTATTTGATTAAAAATTTTGTTTTATATAACAAAAAATAAAAAACATGCAAAACTCAGGTAATGACATTGCATTCAATGTTGATGTATATCAAAGCCAAACCCTTAAACTCTCTTTAACTGTTGCTGAAATGCATGTGTTTGATGTGTCAAAACTTGCATCATTTGATGCTGCATCATGGCAAATTGTTGTTGTTGTTCGCTGTGCTGTTGCTGCTGTTGCTGCATTTGTTGCAGCAGTTGTTGTTGAAATAATTTCATTTGCTCATTTTGAGCTTGCATTTGAGCCATAAACTGTTCAGTTTGAGCTCTTTGGGCTTCTCGTTCTTCCCTTCTTTCTTGGAGTTCTTGCTCCTTCATCTCTCGCATATTCTCTCCCTTTTCTCTCAACCACTCAATTGCCTCTCCTGATCTTCTTCTTTTTTTCTCCTTTTTCCCTTCATCCTTTTCTGTTTCTTCTCGTCTCTTTTTGGTTTGACTGAACCTCTCCATTGCTCTCTCCCTCATCTCTATTGCCTTCTTTTTCTCTCCCTCTACCAGTTTCTTGGCCTCGTCCTTCTGCTCTTTTGTCTTCTCAGATTCCATCTCTAATTCCACTAACTCCTCCACCAGCTTTTCAGCTTCACTCATTTCTTTATCTCCTCCACCACTCTCTCTCTCCTCTTGTCTAACTTTTACTCGCCATTTCTTTGCCAGAATATTGAAGCGGTCTCTCACCGATCGTGAAATGACAGGCATACCTTCTGCCATAAGAGAAGAGGCAACAACCTGCCATAATGCTCCTCTCTCCCTTGATCCTGCCCTACTATTGATAAAAACACCCTCAGCCGCCACAGCTCTCAAGAGTTTGACATCTTTTTCTTCAGTCCACACCATTATAGATCTAATAACAATCATAAACAAAAACTTCTGAGAAAAGTGGCTATATAAACAAATATTACATCTTAACCTAACATATATCACTTGAAAATAGGAGGTACAATCATTCATTTAACCTATTTTTTAAATGAGAAAAACAGCTTATTTCAGTCTTCAGAACTACAACTGCACAGCCAGTGTAACAGATATGATTAGAGAACTAGGATGGGTCACAAGAAAAAAGAGTGATGAAGAACAGACTAACACAAATATGTAAAATCAGGTATAATCTTCCTGACAATAAATCAGAAAAATATTTAAGATTTTGTGATTAGACCTGTACATGTGGAAGCTGTATAACAAAATATAACATTCCAACAAAAGATTAGCTAAAACAACAAAATATTCCGCCAAAGTACTCCTATTATCAAATACTGTATCATCTGGTAAAACACATGGCTAATTTGCATAATTTTATATTCTCATTTTGTTTTATATATTTTAATTTCTTCGCGTTCAAAATTGCACTAAAAAAAGGTTTAAACTTATTTACAAGATATTAAATTTCATCCTCACTTTTTCTTTAGGCCTGGGCTTTCTGAGCTGCTTTCGTCCATTGTAAAAATAGCATCAACAACCACTGAAAAAAATGTTGCATCGATTTTATTGTATCGACTGCTCGACTTGCTCATGCTGTTTATACTAAAACACGATATATTGCGAAAGTTATTGTTCTAAGATTTCTCAGAGTACCTTTATAAGATGAAAAACTGTGAAAGAGAAGAACCCATACATCGGTGAAAAAAAAACCATCTAAGTGGCGTGATACTAATAATTAATTGAAACTTCCGATCACATCCGTACGAAGAACCTGACTCATGTATCAGAGCACTTTTGACAACACTTCCAGAAAAAAACTACAGTGAGAAATTACCTATCCTGGAAATTATTTTTCGATTATTCTATGAGATTCCCTTACCTTTTAAACCGGTTTAATGAAGGCAAATCCAAGCCGTCTTGATCAGGACGGGAAAACCTACCAAATGCCGTCCTAAACTTGTTGCGAGACCGGCAACGCCATCACCGGAAGTCGTATTAGACTCGTGTCCAGACTATCCGCGCGCTTTCCCGTTCTGAAATGACGTTCCCGTCCTCTTGCTAAACCACTCTATTATAAGAAAGAACGGCAGTGCTGTATCATTCAGTTCATCGTCTAATTTTTAATGATGAGAATCCAGCAACAAGGGTTAAATCTCCAGTCTTATACATGAACGAATTTTGAATTGAATTTATAATAACCAAATCAGCCACAGAATTCGTTGGTGCACACTTCTCCCGGTTTTTTCGTTAATCTCTTTCCCTACCCTCATTTGATCTACTTCCCGTCTGGGAAGGTTTTTTTTAAGTTGGTTTATTGTCGATTATTTCGACGTTTGAAACGATCAGAAATGTTTTCATCCATATTTTTAGGTTTTTCTGCGACTGTGGAGCAGGTTCTAGTGGAGTTCTGTGTAAACTTGTCAGCGGCAATTGCTGGTCAGTGGCATCTCGGACGCAGGCAGCTCGAGTGGCCAGCGGTGGTCAAATAGAAACGTCTGCGCAAGAAGTTAGAGACAATCAGGCTCTTTGCGTTTCTTGACGATTCGACGATGTTGAAGAATCTTATAGTGACATAAAGATTTAAAAGTAAACAAGTTTTAAACTACTCTCAATACATACGTCCAAGGAGATTATTGATTTGCTTACCCTTCTCAGCAAGTACATCTTTGTTGCGCTGATCTGTGAACTACAAATGTGCAGCTTAACTTTTTCAACTTTTTTTTTATGTAAACTATATATACAGCACTACATATAACTAGGAATGAAGCAGAATATTTTAACTGGATGGGGATGGGGTGAAGCCTCCAGGCTATTTGTTTTATAATTTTTTTTCTTGACGTCGAATCAGCTACTTGCTCACAAGATCTTGC
Source organism: Pocillopora grandis (assembly GCA_964027065.1). NCBI lineage: Eukaryota > Metazoa > Cnidaria > Anthozoa > Scleractinia > Pocilloporidae > Pocillopora > Pocillopora grandis. Next base: position 7,409,902 of record OZ034744.1, read on the forward strand.
TCCTCTCTCTCCCCACCCTCTCCTAACTCATCAGTCACGCCTTGAATTTGCACGTTTTGTGAAAGATTCCATCAAGTGTGTTGTATCAAAATCGCTAAATCACAATAGTGAGGGGAAAACAGTTGCGTTTGAAAGCAACTGAATGGTGCCCCTGTGCTGTATTATAACCCCACAGTTTAACCAGGTTTTTCGCTTAAAGGGAATCTTGTTTGAAAAAAATATACATTTTATCATCTTAACACGGCAAACCGTTCGTTTCAAAGTATTAATGAAGCAAATATTAATGATTCTTTCATGAGCAGTATTTATTTCTACATGCGCTTCATCCGATAGTCAACAGCTCACATGAACTTCCATTAAGCAAACTGGCGAGATTTTTATACATAGTCCCAGCTCTAACGTAGGTGTATATAGAGATAGAAAGATAAGTTAAGAAATACTAAAGACAAAAATACGCTTTGAGAGAGATAAGTATTTATTAATTTAAGAGATGAACTTCATGGGTAAAAGGGAAAATAAACTGTTCTACTGGAAATTCGAACTCTCTTTGGTAATGTTATGTAGTGAAGGCTATCGGCTTCTCAATGGGTCATACAGTGATAGCAGTCACCCTTGTAATAATAATAATGATAATAATACTTTATTTGTATAGCGCTATTTCTATCGCTATCGAATAGCGCTTTACATTGACTGAATTAAACTTAAAGTGCTTGAAAATCTCAACTGACAGGAGGCAGACCAGTTGGCTATTTACACAGCGCCGCCGAGAGATTGAACTCGGGGCGACCGAGGACAAATCCAGTGAATGGCAGGGTGGAGGACTTGAACCCGAGACTACTAGATTACAAGACCACCACCGTAACCACTCGGCCACGCCGCCTCGAGTTACTTTAGCAATTGACGCACTTTCTATCGGCGTAATAAGCCACTTTGGTTTACTGGTAACCTAAACGATAGGAACGAGTAATGAAGAAAGATTCCTGAGAGCGCAAGAGATCCTGACGTAAAAATCGATTAAAAGAGATTCCTTAGAGTATGAGAGATACTGACGTAACAATCCATTAAAATAGATTCCTTAGAGTCCGCGAGTTACTGATGTAACAATCAATTGAAACAGATTCCTTAGAGTGCGAGAGATACTGACGTAACAATCCAGTGAAACAGATTCCTAAGAGTGCGGGAGATATCAAATCACCAATCTTTACTAAACATGCTCCTCTTGCGGGCGCTAGAAGACATATGTGGACATATCTGGATCCAGTCCAGTGCAACCCTTTCCTTAAAGGAAACTCCAACATGGAGTCGTTTCTTGTCTTCTTACGCAGCAATAATCTTCTGTACTATGTCATCTGGTAAACAGTTTCCTCTAGATACATATTAATACATATTAATTTTAGGCACATTCCCTTTCTAACAGAATTCTTGCAGAATGAGGTAAGAAAGAAAGGTTCTGTATGTAGCTCCAAATATTGAAAGTTATAGTGTTTCAATCTAGGTACGCATTGTAACTTTATTGCTCGGGCTTTCCAAGGGAGACGCCCGAGTTGAAATTCCGGCTTGGTTTTTTTTTTCCGTTCGCTCGCAAATCACAGTCAAGTCCTCATCACGTATGCGTAATCGTTTGAGTCTGACGCATGCGCGACGTTTTTGACTGATGAGCACACAGAATGGTGTAATGGCGGACGAAGAACGAAGGGAAGCTTTCGCGGCGCAAAATCGGCACAGACACAGTGTATAAGACGCTCAAAACGCATATAAAATATGCTCACATCGTTCGCGGTAGACCCACACTAAAATATGTCGAGCGTTTTCGGAACGGGTCGGTCTGTGAACCTTATGAGATATCTCTTTATGAGCGAACATTTATGAGTGAACCTTTCATCGAGAAACATGCTGTATCAACTGAGCTATCTAATGTTAATCGAGAGCAGCATAGACGCAAATCTCATCGTGTATGTAGACGTGATCGTGAACCAAGCAGAATACCAATACGAAGTTTGAAAAGGTTAAGGAACAAGAGCAGAAAGGTTAGAAAAATTTGTCTATGCACGTATTCTCCCATGAATCCCCATGTCATCTACATCATACTGTTATGTTAACGCTAAAAACTATCAAATAAAAAGACGGAAAAATTTCCGCACAGCCCCATACTTAATTATGCATGTACATCTTACTGGTGATACACTGAATAATAAAGCCCCATATATGGGTATATAATGATGTATGGGGCTGTGCGGAAATTTTGCCAAAAAGACATTTAAGTTTAACTGTCGTGAAAGAATTCGTCAATGTATATGAAAGGTAAAATATCGTGCCAGCTGATATTTAAAATTGTTTTGTAACAAACTGATTGTGTTCTTGCAAGAATGAAGCTCATGTAGCAAATTATTGCAACTATAAATTAAGTTGAGACTGGCCCTCCAACATATGTTGACCCTAACAAAACAATAGTAGCTTCCTTAGCCAAGGTAACGAGTTAGTTTTTGGACAGAATGCAGGACAATGTGCCGGAATGAGTTTGTGTTTTTTTATTTACAATGACACACAAGGGATCAGCTCTGCAAATGATCTTATACAAATAATGAATATTGGAAATCAGCTTTATTCAACTTTGTCATGAATAGCCGGACAGGCATAATTAATGCAGTCAGAATTACCAAGAAATTGCTATAGAGGGGTATCAGTACTGCATATCTTTACCAAGAGCCTTTGAGTCGCTCATATTTGAAAGCTACACCAATTTCATTTTAACAGTAAGGTGTATTACTGTAATAGTAATATGGGGTTCAAAATATTTGATTCTCGTGTAAGAGATTTGTATGGTAGAGGGCAGCCTCAAGGTACATGTGTTCTTCTCAAGGTACCATCTCTTGATAGTTTAGTGCATTATTTTCAGAGTATACATAATGATATATTTGAAGTGAGAGGAGTACAAGTTGAGAATATTAAAAAAGGATGGTGTCTTAAACAGTCTGAATGAAACCATAAACTTTAATCTAAGTTGTGCTGTAGCTCTACACTCTCTTTGCTACTCCATAATGAAATCATGTAATTATTGGAATTACAACTCATCCTTACCCACCGTTGTTGACAAAGGCAAAAAGATTTGTTGTAAATCAAGTTTAGAACACAACCAACAATCACCAGCTAATCTTCCAAGAACTGTTAGATGTTTGTGAAACTGAAGTAAATTTGACTAATTTGTATGAGAGTGAAGGACCATTAACTGATTCACTTTAAAGCAAGTCAATTCTTGAGAATGAAATAATACATAATAGTGAATGCACAGAATTTTTTATATCATATTCTTCATACTGCATCAGTTGTACCTTTAAACCCACAAAAAGACTTAAATATATGTATTCCCCCCCTGCTTTATAATGAAAGACACACGTCCCCTATTCAGTAAATTAAAAACATAAATGGAATGACTTCACTTGTTGATGCCATTAGAAAAATACTAGAGAAATATAATACTCTAGGGCAATACAGAATACTGTTTGGTACATGTTCATGTAAAGTAGTTGATAGAAAGGAAAGAAAAAAATTGATGATTAAATATAGGGAAATAACAATACTATAAAGGAATGGAGCCAGCAGAGAAAAAAATATTCTCGGAGAAAAAACAATTTAGGGATATGAAAAATAAACAGGAAATACAGAAAAAACTTCCCATTTTTATATTCTTGAAAGACAAATTTTCTTCAAATTGGTGGAAGTTAATACAAATCACCTAATATAATAATGCTAAGTCCTGACAATAGACAGTTGTTTGATGTTGATAATATTTATTTTAGTTTTTGATGGATGTGCAGTAGCAAAGTATTTGATACCACAGAGATTTCATCAATTATTATCAGTTTTAAATCTGACAGTGCCATTCTTATTTGTGTTTTCTTTTTGTCTGACATTGGTGTTATATTGTCACCTAATTCTTTAGGGATTGCATACCAAGTGAAAAAACAGTTACGGGATAAACCAATAATTGCATAAAAACTTTGGCGAATGCAAGCACAAAAAGCAAAGTTTATTTCCAACAGAAAGCCCAGGTGAACGCAAATATGCGTCTAGTTCAGAATAATCTTCCGTACGATGTCATCTGGTAAACACTTTTCGATAAACACTTTTTGAGGCACATTCCCTTTCTAACAGAATTGTTCCAGAATTAGGTAAGAAAGAAAGTTTCTGTGTACAGCTCTGAATATTAAAAGTCATAGTGTTTCAATTTAGGTACGCATTGTACTTTCTTGCTTAATTTTTTCAGTAGATGACCTAATGTCGTGGATGAATAATAAGATGGCCTGTTACAAATGACTGGAGTGACAACATACGACTTCTGAAATTGATTTCACTTGATTTAATTATTTAACTACCTTCAAGGTGATTCCTCAGGAAAGAAGTTGTTGGTCGATTTTTTGTAAACTTTCCCTAAATGTTCCTTACCAATGTCTGTTTCAAAAAATACAATAAAAGAGATAGGTCACTGTGCTTGTTTAGGAGATATATGCACCAAACTTACCCCATTTATGCCTGTACTGGCACTAATCATGCATGTCATTTCATCGGTTCGCTGTACATTTTGCTGTAGTTGGAAAAAACTTGATAGGTAGTAAGTCTTGGGTGTATGGAACAATTTGATATATAATTTGTGGGAATAGCACTCAAATTTAAACGATATCAACTCAAAATGTTCCTTGAGTCATTCCTTTCAGGGTTATAATTTGCTTCTTTGAGTAATGGCTTTCTGCACCAAAATTATGGGAAATAAACATAGTCACTGTGCTCATTTAAGAGGTAAAGACCATTAATGCACCTCTTTACCTGGTCCATTGATTGATAAACAATACCATGTTCTCGGAATGCAAATGTGCTTATTGGCTTGATTATGTGATATTATGCACAGTACATGATGTGCAGTGCTATACTGAGGAATCACCTTAACACTTTAACTCCTAAGATCTCATTAGTAATTCTCCTATACTGTCAGCCATATAGTTCTTGTGATGAAAGTTTGGAGAATTTGGTATTGGATCAACTAGTAATTCCCAAATAAATATTTTTCTTTATTCACATCACTTGTCTGCTTGATATTGTATTGATATTGTAAGGAGAAATTCTGTCTTGGTCACTCATGGGAGTTAAAGGGTAAAACTAGTCCAATTTGGCTGGGACAGCTTATGTGTGATATATATATAAGCAACCTTGAGATCTCCAGGTCTCACATGGCTAAACAATTATGAGGTTTGAAATGATTTGAATTAAGGCCAGTCATCTGTACATGTGTTGCTCTGTGTCAGAGTTGGCAAGATTTCTGGGTAGATCATAGATCATTATACACACAGTTATAAGAACATAGAAACATTGGCATAAACAGTGCACTGATTTTAGGACTACATCTTTAAAGTATGGGGTCATAGGGAAATCTTTCCTTTAAGCATTTGACTGTTCATCTAAAGGATTCTTTAACTCTCCTTGTCCTGAGACATTTCCTTTGTCTTATGTACTTCAAATTTGATGATGCTGATGATGATGATGATCAGGGTGTTCATCATGTACATTGTCACGTATCTAACTTTTAGGACTTTGGCTTTCTCATAGAATAATTGGGGGATATATTTTTCCTCAAATTGCTTGAGTGTCTATGTGAAGGATTCTTTTAACTTTTCTGAAGCTGAAATATTTCCTTTGTCATATGCTTTTGAAATACAATGACAGTTGATTGAGTCAAAGAGCAGGTTCTTTCAACCATTACACTCCCAAAATCTCATTAGTAATTCTCCTTATTTTCTACCCCAAAATTCCTATGATGTTAGTTTTGAGAATTTGTTATTGGATCAACCAATAATCCCCTAATTAATACTTTTCTTTATTCTCATCACTTGTCTCCTTGATTTCATTTTGATATTATTGTAATGATAAATTTTCACTCTTGAGAGTTTAAAGGTTAAATCTGTTGGGGTCTTCATTACACATTGTCACTTTCTTGTAAAAACTCAGGTTGGATTTTTTGTTATATCCATTCTTTGGTCTTGGTAATTTTTCATAGAAAACATCTCTTTTGTGATAATAACAGTGATCATGATAATAATGATTCTTCCATTTTTTCGTTTTGTTTTTTTACCTAAAAAGACTGCTGAGGTGTACATGGAGATCTTACTTTGTGATAATGATGATGGTGATGGTGTTGATTCTCTTTGTTGTCATCACTTGTCTCATTGATATTGTTACAACATTATAATTAGAAATTCTGTCGTGATTGCCATGAGAGTTAAAGGGTGAAATGTATAGGGGTCTTCATTACACTTAGAGACATTTCCTTTCTCTTAAAAACTCAGAGAAGTTTTGTGTTTCATCCATTTGTTGGTCTTGGTGATTTGTCATAGAGAAAATCCCTTGTTGTGAATGAAAAGCAGCACAAGTATACACAGCAGACCTATGTTGGAGTGCTTATAGTGTCCCTTAACAACCACAAATAAGCTGTGAGATAGATTATTTTGTTTCCCAATGCATTGCAGGCCTTAATTGTTTACTTTTTTTAATAATGACAAGAATACATGTAATAATAGCAATAATAACTTACAATAATTCTCTAAGTGCAAACCAAAAGTGTTTACTGCAATTTTGATATAAGTTCTTGCTTTATGTTTTCAGGCTTAGATTGCCTTTTATGAGAAAAAAACTCTCACTGATGTGCAGCCATGAACAGAACATGTGATATAGTTTAGAAATCCTCACTTGTATTCACTATGATTATTGTTATGTCTTCATATTTTTATTTCTTCAGAAAGAAAAAAATTGATGGTTTATTTGCTTGACAGGTCAGATGTTCTTCATTCAGTGTTGTTCCCCAATGCATTGCAGGCCTTACTAGCAAAATAAATAAATAAAAATTCCAGATGAAACTGTTTGATAGCTTAGATGTGCTTGTACAGTGTTGCAATTTTTAGTGGACAACAGAGATTCTTCTACTACATAGAGTTAACTGGGAACTAATGCAAAGGTTATTTTTTAAACTTCACTTAGGTTTCTTTCCTTTGCACATGTGGAATTTAGTATCATTGGAGGGAACATTTGTTTTTTCAATTAGATGGTCAGGGGGATGGAAATCATTTCTGTTTACATTTCCCCTTCGCAATCTACAACGTCCGTCAACATCTGCTTACTCAGAATATTCCATTCATCCATTCTTGCTAGTTTGTATACTTCAAGAGCAAAGTGCTTAAATATAGGACCACTTTGAATTAAAATGATACATATTGACCTACTCATTATTGTTTTCTCACAGAAACAGTCAGAGAGAGACTTAATGTGAGATATCTCATGAATCCAGTAAAGTTGATATGAGCCAGGTGTGAGACAAGCATATTGGCTGAAAAGGAACAATTTCAAAACAGAGCCGAGAACATATGTGGAAAAGTGTGGTGTAGTTTGTGGACTCAAATATGGCTCTGTATCCATGCAGCAACAAAGTGTAAACAACCTACCATGACACATGAACCTTGTGATGGCCTTTGTCAAGAGAGTCTCTGTGGCTCAGTGTTCAGTTGTGGGGTTGATTCAGAAAGTCTGAGATTTGATTCCCCATCAGGATTGTTATGTCCCCTACTTGTGATGTGACAAAAAACATCCTTCTTGATCATATTAAACCAAACTTGCTTTGTATTCATTTTATGCCCTTGGAAGCTACTGAAACAAGATCTCAACCTATTGGTGATATAAATAATCCTCTATTTTGCTTAGATCTTAAAATTTTCACCTGCTCCTAGAGTTCACACTCCTAAGATATAGAACTCATTCAAAACTTAACTTACTCAATTATGGCTTATTTGAGGGAAAATGCACAGTATTAGCATCAGCCAAGCAATCTATTTTCTGATATGTTAGTTAACCCTTCAACTCCCAAGATCTAATTGCTAATTCTCCCCTCAAGCTGCTACACATTTCTTTGTATGTTAGTTTTGAGAATTTGATGTTAGATCAAGACAACAACTTCTACCTGAGTATTCCTATTACCTTTTTGCCAAGTAACATATGGATATTATAGAGAGAAGTCACATGTTAGTTATACTTCCGGGAGTTAAGGTTACTTCCCACCTTCAGAGACAATGGGTTACTTTTCGCAAGAAATCTTGATCCATCATCATTGACACCAGGAGGTCCCTTTGTCCTATTGGTGTGCAGTTTCAGGAAGCGAGATAATCTCCTGGCATGGCACAAGTTGTTTGTGAACCTTTAGGAGCTAAAATCTCATGTTTGATATAGGGAGGAATACAACAACTTTGAGCAAATTTATAGGATGTATAGATTTGATAGATTTTCATCAAATTTCCTCAAAGCATCCTAAGAATAATGACAAAGGAAAGTGTGTTGAGAAATTTTGATATTTGAAATATTTGTCTTGTGGAGTCCATTTACGAAACACATCTCAAATATTTTTAGCTAGTCTAACTTTAGATGCCAATATCAACTCAACCAATCAGAATATCGAAAAAGCCAGACACACTCTTGTTGATTGATGCCTTGTGAATGAGACTGCAGCCATTTTGCTCATGCAGCAGCATCCAATGCCCAATAAATTCAATAGAAGAACCTTTGGTTGCTTTATGCCTACTGGCTTCTGACACTTCCTTAAAGAAAAGTTGCTTAAGTTATATTTTTATAGTAATCTGCATTTATTAAGCTTTCCTCTGATATATAGTTTCCTATGATTTTGGTTAAACTAGCACGAGTACAAAATTTTTTCCCAAAAGACACCAGCGAAGCTGGGAAGTAACCTAAACTCTTTAACTCCCAGATCAAATTTCTAATTCTCCTAGATGTCAACCATACAATTCCTATAATGTTAGTTCAGACAATTTAGTATTGGATCAACTAATTATTTCCAAATTGATATTTCTTTAATCTTCTCACTTATCTGGTTGATATTGTGTTGATATTATAAGGAGAAATTCTGTCTTGGTCACTCATGGGAGTTAAAGGGTTAAAGGATTTAGAATTATCTTGACCTTGCAGTTGTTCATTTCCTAGGATGTCAGTTAAAAGGATGATGGAATCTACCTCCTCTAAGCTGATGAACTTAATTCTCATTACTTGTTCACTCATCAGTGCACTTATGTTTTCAGGGAAAGTTGCATTTTCATCACTTTTGGTAGCTAAATGGTTCAGCGCCAAAAATGAATTGTGAAAGTCAGCTGGTATGAAGTGACATAAGGAGGAGCATCAGGGATAGGAGAACCTAAGGAAAACCTAGAGGAGGGAGGGTGGAGGAACTATGGCTTGTCTCCCCCCTCCCCCACCTTCATCATCACTTCACTTTCAAATGGCACACAGTCCTCAGCACAAATCTCTCCATAGACTCTTGCCCTTCAGCTCCCATTCTATATCAAAATTCAATGTGGTCATTCCAAAACAGGGGTAGTTTGGTGATGAAGTTTCTGAGCTGTAGAATACAGGTGGCTGTGAGTCAATGTAAAAATGATAACCAGAGGCAAAACACGAGGAAAGATTAATGAAGGCCAAAACACCAAAAGAGGTAGTGAAAAAAAAACCAATGTGACAGGATTGTGAACTTGTGGATAAAACTCTGCAGAAAACAATTGTTTAGTGTATTTTGTCAGACCAAGTCTAAGGCTGCAAAATAAATCTGAGAATTAACTCCAACAACCCAATTCAATGCTCAGTTTTATTTACTTACACTTATTTTAGTAAAATAATAAATTTCACTTAATTAACAAAACTGAAAAATCAGAGAAAAATAAGAAATGCAAAAGTACTTCAAATAAGAGAAAAATGTGTAGTGACCACAGGAACAAAAGCTTTCAAGTTGGCCAAAGAATAAGTAGGCCTCCTAAGAATCAGTAAGTTTTTAGGAGCCACTGACTATTAGGAACAAAGTCTGCCATCAGTTACAAAATCTCATCACTAATTATACTTTTCCTAACAGATCCTTTTGACGAACCATTTTCAAAGATCATATCAACAACTTCTTTAGCATTTACCTTTTCCTGAAAGTTCTAAAAGATTAAAATATGACAATACTGACCTCCCCACCCAACCCCCAAGGTAGAGGAAAAAATACATAGAAAACTGCCACTTGTGCATCATCATACTCAACAAAGCCATGCATTCCTGGTTTGTGATTTTGTTTTCCTACAGTATTCCAACTATCTTTTTGATAATATCAGTTATCTTTCTGCTCTGAATTCTGGGAGATTGTTTCATTGATATCTTAGGAATTGTTTTTACTCCTCAGTTTGACTTTGGCAGTAATATTTTGTGCAATGCTTGTTCTCCTTTTCTCCTGGTTTTTTACCTAACAACTCACAAAACAAGTTAGAGTTTAGTTTTGGTGTTTTCTGATTGCGATCCAAAGGAAACTTTACCAAAGTTCTCATATTAGTAAACTTTTAGTTAATTTCATGCTTTCAATTTTTTCATGCTGATTCATTTTAGTCCCCTTAATAGGTCTGAGGGCTGAAATGCAGCTTTCAGTGTCACTAGCTTTCGATTCAGCCTTATTTGCAAGAGCATTCAAAAATAACCATTTATCTACAATAAAATGAAAAATGTCTGTTCAAACTAATACCAGTGTCCATTCAAAAACAATGTGCAGGAAAGATAATCTTTGTGCAGGATCAGTTGTTACTCTGTTTCTTCTCTGCTTCATTGTTGTCCTCCTTGTGTTCCTCTTTCCTGAAACAAACATAATACAATTTCAACTCTAAAGCATTATATGGATCAGAATTTCTAAAAGATTCAAAGTAGCTAGACACACAGCTCAAATAGCTATCAACTTCAAAGTCATTAGGTAGCTTATATCTCAAGTTGCTTTCATTGCATTTACTTTGGCCTGTCTATCATCCTCTTGGGCTTCCGTTTGAAGAATAATTTCTGAAGATTTCGCACACAAAAGCAACTTTGATTCAAGGCCAACTTTGAAAATGATTCATCAAAATCTTCTGGTTCTGTGGGGGAGGGGGGGGGAAGGGGGGGGGGTCTAAAGAATATTATGGAGCCTTACAGGGGATCAGGTGAATTTTACTGGGAGACAACCAAAATCCTCGAGCAGCACCCAACCCCCCCCCCCCCTCCCCCCGGCTGCTGAACAGTCCCTAAGATAGCTAATGTTGGGTAACGTAAGGTAGCTAATGGAAATTTCTTATCAGAACTAGACCTACCCGATGTATGTCAAATCCAACGTCACGTTGTCTCCTATCAGCGCAAATGGAGCCCATTGATGAGGTTTGGGAAAGCCGTTGCTTCTCAACCATTTTACGGCCTGGTGAAGAGATTCACTGGCACTTTCTCCACGAACAAGGTGCTTGTAGAAATGATTCATGAGCTGCTCCGTTGTTTCGTCTTCTATGGCCCACGATGCTACCAACACTGAACGTGCACCGGATGCTAAGAATGCACGAGCGATTCCAAGAACTCCTTCGGCTTTGACCAATCCACGCGCACTGTGACAACAGCTCAATACAACCAGTTTTGCTCGCACTTGAGTTCCGGAAATGTCGGACATTGTCAAGAGGTAGTCTTCTTCTTGTGGAAAACTGTTGGTGGTACATTTAGGACATTTAGGCGACAGGGCAATCTCTCCTCTTTCGGCAATTCCATGTGCGGCAATATGTATGAGACTCACTGAAGGTATCGCTTGAAGCACTGCCTGCTTAGTTGCAGACTCTCCTAACAAAGGCTGAACTCCCAACAATCGACCAACCATCTCTGCTTCCTCTCTAGCACAGGACAATGGTACAAAGTTAGCGACACGTCCATTGTAATACACCTCGCCAACCGTAGGATCACCCACTACAAGTGCACCAGTTTCACTGTGATAATCAGCTGGACAATCTTGAATGAGCCGGAGGGTCGTTAGGGAAGGGATGATACGGATTCTGTAAGTCTCTGATAGATACTTTCCGGTTGCTCCATCACGCAAGGCAGCAAATGGGACTCGATACGAGAAACGATACGGCACAATGATGATTTCAGGCTCTGTAAGTAAATCTGCCACAGGAGCGATGATCCATTTGTAACACAAATGATGAATTCTTTCGGTTTCTTTGCTTTCGTCACCGCGCAAAGTTCCTCGGCTCTCTTCAAAAAGAGATGTCGTTACGTTGCCATCCAAAGATCGATCTTCGCAATTCGCTTTGGGTAAAACGCCAAAGCTGGCGGCGCTCTTTTTGAAAATTCCCTCCACGTTGTGAACTTTCTCAGGAATGAGAGTGCTGTCTTTCACTTGGTCAGTGACTCGAAAGGAAATGTCTCCATTTTCTTTCAAAACCCAGAGACAAACTCGTCTCTCATAATACGAAATGTACAAAATGACACAGTTACTCTCCTTTTTCGCGATGTTTTCAATCCCGAACCATAATCGTGAATCAGCTGAAATGCGGCTTTCAACGGAGAAGTTCTCTGCCATGCATTCTACGAGGACTCTCGCTCGTTCCAGCTCCGCGACATAAAGAGCGTCTTGAAATTTGCCTGCGTTGCAAAGCAAGTCAACGAGGAATTGGTAGAGAAAAGAACCGTGCACCTCTAACAGAGACATTTCAAACTCTTGGTTTCCTTTAAGAAAACTCCTCAATTGTTCATATTGTCCAATACATCGAAGGAGATATTCCTTTTCTTCCACAACCACTGATTGCGATACCTTTAACAGTGTGATGTAGAGAAGGCTTCGAAACTCAGTTATTATGTCTCCGATTCTACTGCTCATGGAGCGAGCATTCTCTAAGTAATCTTCTGCCTCATCACATTCACCAAGCGATCTGCATAGATTTCCAAGCAGGAAGTAAATTTGTCCTTCACGAGGTTTATCGCCACATTCCTGGCTGATGGTGAGCGCCTTCTGATAGAATTCTTTTGCTTTCTGATTGTCATTGATTGAAGCGAACACGTTTGCCAAACCTGTGAAAGCACCTGCTTCTACTCCTCTTTTTCCAGTTGCTGTACTAATGCTCAATGCTTTATCGAACTCTTCTTTAGCTTTACGATATTGACGACGCTGGCAATAAACACATCCGAGGGCTAAGTATCCAGAACATTCGTTTCCTCTGTCTCCCATTCTTTTTGCGATTGCAACTGTTTTCTCGTGATATTCTTTGGCCTTCCGATATTCGCCAAGGGATAGAAACACATTTCCGAGGTTCCCGTATGTTGTTCCTTCTCCATTTCTGTCGCCGATTTCTATCGCGATGGCAAGTGCTTTCTCGTAATATACTTTCGCCTTCTGATATTCACCAAGGGATTGAAACACATTTCCGAGTTTCCCGTATGTTCCTCCTTCTCCATTTCTGTCGCCGATTTCTATCGCGATGGCAAGTGCTTTCTCGTGATATTCTTTCGCCTTCTGATATTCGCCGAGGGATTGAAACACATTTCCGAGTTTCCCGTATATTGTTCCTTCTCCATTTCTGTCACCGATTTCTATCGCGATGGCAAGTGCTTTCTCGTAATATTCTTTCGCCTTCTGATATTCATCAAGGGATTGAAACACATTTCCGAGGCTCCCATATGCTGCTCCTTCTCCATTTCTGTCGCCGATTTCTATCGCGATGGCGAGTGCTTTCTCGTAATATTCTTTCGCCTTCTGATATTCACCAAGGGATTGAAACACATTTCCGAGTTTCCCGTATGTTCCTCCTCTTCCATTTCTGTCGCCGATTTCTATCAGGATGGCAAGTGCTATCTCGTGATATTCTTTCGCCTTCTGATATTCGCCAAGGGATTGAAACACATTTCCGAGGCTCCGGTATGTTGTTCCTTCTCCATTTCTGTCACCGATTTCTATCGCGATGGCAATTGCTTTCTCGTAATATTCTTTCGCCTTCTGATATTCGCCAAGGGATTGAAACACACTTCCGAGGCCCCCGTATGTTGTTCCTTCTTCATTTCTGTCGCCGATTTCTATCGCGATGGCAAGTGCTTTCTCGTGATATTCTTTCGCCTTCTGATATTCGCCAAGGGATTGAAACACATCTCCTAGGCTCCCGTATGTTGTTCCTTCTCCATTTCTGTTGCCGATTTCTATCGCGATGGCAATAGCTTTCTCGTGATATTCTTTCGCCTTCTGATATTCGCCAAGGGATTGAAACACATTTCCGAGGCTCCCGTATGTAGTTCCTTCTCCATTTCTGTCGCCAATTTCTATCACGATGGCAATAGCTTTCTCGTAATATTCTTTCGCCTTCTGATATTCGCCAAGGGATTGAAACACATTTCCGAGGCCCCCGTATGTTGTTCCTTCTCCACTTCTGTCGCCGATTTCTATCGCGATGGCAATTGCTTTCTCGTGATATTCTTTCGCCTTCTGATATTCGGCAAGGGATTGAAACACATTTCCGAGGCTGCCGTATGTTGCCCCTTCTCCATTTCTGTCTCCGATTTCTATCGCGATGGCAAGTGCTTTCTCGTAATATTCTTTCGCCTTCTGATATTCGCCAAGGGATTGAAACACATTTCCGAGGCTCCTGTATGTTGTTCCTTCTCCATTTCTGTCGCCGATTTCTATCGCGATGGCAAGTGCTTTCTCGTGATATTCTTTCGCCTTCTGATATTCGCCAAGGGATTGAAAAACAGCTCCGAGGCTCCTGTATGTTCTTCCTTCTCTGCTTCTGTCGCCGATTTCTTTCGCGATGGTAATTGCTTTCTCGTGATATTCTTTCGCCTTCTGATATTCGCTAAGGGATTGAAACACATTTCCGAGGCTCCCGTATGTTGTTCCTTCTCCATTTCTGTCACCGATTTCTATCGCGATGGCAAGTGCTTTCTCGTGATATTCTTTCGCCTTCTGATATTCGCCAAGGGATTGAAACACATTTCCGAGGCTCCCGTATGTTGTTCCTTCTCCATATCTGTCGCCGATTTCTATCGTGATGGCAGTTGCTTTCTCGCAATATTCTTTCGCCTTCTGATATTCGCCAAGGGATTGAAACACATTTCCGAGGCTCCCGTATGTTTCCCCTTCTCCATATCTGTTGCCGATTTCTATCAGGATGGCAATTGCTATCTCGTAATATTCTTTCGCCTTCCGATATTCGCCAAGGGATTGAAACACATTTCCGAGGCTCCCGTATATTTTTCCTTCTTCATTTCTGTCGCCGATTTCCATCGCGATAGCAATTGCTTTCTCGTAATATTCTTTCGCCTTCTGATATTCGCCAAGGGATTGAAACACATTTCCGAGGTTCCGGTATGTTGTTCCTTCTCCATTTCTGTCACCGATTTCTATCGCGATGGCAGTTGCTTTCTCGTAATATTCTTTCGCTTTCTGATATTCGCTGAGCATCCAACAAAGAGATCCAAGTCTTTGGTAAGCCACTGCCTCTTCTCGTCTATAGCCAATAGTTTTCATGATGGTAAGAGTGCTTTTACAAAGTTGCTTTGCCTCTGCAAACCAACATTTTGCTTTGTATTTGTCTCCCAGTTGAATGGTTAGTTTTCCGGCGAGAAAAAACTTCTCAATAAGTTTTGTGGTGTATCGTACTGCATTTGTGTAACCAGAGGTGGTGTAGTACACATTGAATGATATATCAGAGACATCATGTTCAAGGTCAATACCAGAGTCAAGTTTGTGAAGTAGAAATAAACATTCATTACATAACTCGGTCGCTTGTAGGCCACGATCAGTGTTGAGAAGAAATATGGCGATATCTAAACCAATTTGGACTGATGTTAGGATTTCTGCTGCGTTATTCATTACGTCATGTCCTGAATGTTAAAAGAATATCCCCAACCGTGAGAAAAGAATCAACAAAATTAAGGCTTTCGATAAATGTCTAAGCGCTTCATTCCTTCTCTTTATTTTATTCAAAACAAGCTCCATCAAATTCTTTAACCAATTGATCATCGGTTAATCCATTAATCGTGTTATGCTTGCGTTCAACTTACTGATGATTTATGTTTTACATGCCACACAATTAATTAGAACTGAATCTGGTCGCAATCCTCTGTTTGGAAAGTGACTTCCACTTGAGTTCATTAGAGAGTGAATCAAAATTAGCACCGTTAACCGTTGACATTAAAATTCAACTCAAAGCATTGTTAAATTGGTGTTTGTGTAACAAATTAAACGACGTTAAATATGAAGAATTTTCATCATCATTATTGTTTCTGGAAGTTCTACTGAATAGACAATGTAGGACAGAATAGAACGGGACCATGTTAGTGGGCGTATTCTACACGATGCGTCTCGAGCGTCTTACGCGTGTTGTAACTTCATTCACGCCTCTGCAACTCGCTGTACCTGCCTGGCAGCTGGGACAGTAAAGAGCTTTCCTGAATAACGCTTTTTGCTCAGGAAGAAGATTTCCTCAGACTTCTAATTTCAATCGATGGCATTTATGTCATCCGTAGGTTTTAGTTTTTACTTTTCCTGAAGAATCCTGTAATGATTAGCTATGATTCCATAATCGTCGACTATGTAATTTCCGTTTTGAGTTAAGTGTCATAAGTTCGATGAAATCAGAGAATATGCTTTTGTCCTCGAACGCAGTCGATTAAGATAAAAGTCACAAGATTTGAGGCAAAAAAATAATAAGAATTTTACCGGAGAAAAGAGGTTTGATTTCGCTTTCATAATTTTTATTTGCATGTTTTCGGATTATGTTTGTCATCTTGGTTATTGCGTGAATTAATTCTAAATAGTATTATCGTGTACACCCTATGTGTACGAGTGATCGCACAACAGCTCATGTTATATATAGTTTTTATGCGCTCCTAATGGCATGTTACGCCGTAAATTATCTTTCAGTTTTTACGTTTCCAAGTACCGTAATCAAGAATAAAGGATAATCAATAAGACACAAGGATGATTGCTTGAAATCAGTAAATCTCTACCTAATTAATTTAATTTCTAATTTTTTTGTAGTATTTTGCTTACCTGAATATAAAATCAATTTTTTTAAAATCATTCTCATACGTTACAGCAAGAGATTATAAAATTTCTGTTATGATATTTTTACCAATGTTGATATTTTTCACCCGCGCAGCCAAGATGGTCAACATGCGAGAGGGTTTTCTTGTTTTATTTGAGTGATCTATTTTGATAACTCCTGCAGTCACGAAAAACTTTCAATTGTCTTTAATATTTCTGTATTTCATTGCAGTATCATACCAAAGGTATCAAATTGACTTTCAACATCCAGGCACTTACTTCGCAAAACTTTCAATTGTCTTTAATATTTCTGAATTTCATTGTAGTATCATACCCGGCAAAGCTATCAGATTGACTTTCAAAATCCAGTCACTTACTTTACCTATAATCTCTTGCTCTTTACTAAATTCTACTGTATTTTTATCTGATTCTGGATCGAGGCAAATAAAAACATCTTTCATTGATCCAGGGATATTCATCTACACCACCACCATTTTGCGCCGTTACAGAAATGATGAAATGTAGTTTCTTCTTTTAATATCAAGATACCTTACAATAATCAAGTGGTGAGAGGAAACAGACTGATCAACTTATAGGTGTTATGTTACGGGAAAGGGAAAAAAAATTTTTTTTCATTTGTTTCGTCTGGTCGCAGAAATATTTGATGGACGTAGATTCAATTAAAAAAAGTTACATTCTACTGTAAAACGAAGAGTGAAACCACTCAACTATCTCCAGAATGTTC
Source organism: Pocillopora grandis (assembly GCA_964027065.1). Taxonomy (NCBI): domain Eukaryota; kingdom Metazoa; phylum Cnidaria; class Anthozoa; order Scleractinia; family Pocilloporidae; genus Pocillopora; species Pocillopora grandis. The sequence goes on from OZ034744.1 coordinate 7,427,526, forward strand.
AGATGAATATATATGTGTTGGTGTTTCCAACTGTGTGTACCATACAGATAAAGCCGGCGTGTCAGTATCAGAAACTTGCTTTTGAGATGCGTGAAATCACAAATATAAATGCCGTCGATCTCTAAGAGCTTGTTAGAGATGAGATTTTTCGCTTTCTCTGATATATTTAGGGACTTAAACAGTTAAATTGCTTTGTTAAATACCTTGTGTAAACTCTATCGTCTCACTTGCAGAACGTTTGGTAGTTTTTCTGGGTAGTTCTTTTGGTACAGCACTTTACAACTTAATTGACCAATAAATCAATCAAGAACCGTCAAATCGTCTTTAAAAAAACCCGGGAACTTACTTTCTTGATACTGAACCCTTAACAAATGTCTCGTTTTCATTTCAATTGCAAGGCTATTGCGTGACGCATAGACTGTTCATGCATCACGTTTCAGACTAAATTTCATGAGCACGAATTTAATCTAAAATATTTTATTCGATTGAAGATAAAATGATACAAAGAGATGTTTGACGCATTCCTTCTTTTGTTTCAACCGGAAACCACGTCCTGATGAAATGTGTCGAAAGCGAGTCCGTGTTTGAACCCTTGCTTTGTGATGCAGTAAACCAAATGTTTTACCAATGTCACTCATCACTGATCCATCTTTTCAACCTGCTTTTTAAAATCTTTATATAGGCCTATCGTTGGCAGGTTATTACAACGTCTAAAAGGCGATTGGAAATCATCCGTTAGCTTTGTTTTCTAGGCAAAGGGAAATTTTCCTCTTGTCTAGAATTCCAATCGTGTTTTATTACTTAAGTTACTCGTGTACCAACTTTTCCGAACGCTTTTTTTTCCCGGTTAATTAAACAGTACTGTAAGTTTTATTCATGGAAATGAAACTAAGAAAGCAATAACAATACAGAGCTAAAAAAGGCGAGCAGCTCACCTCTGAAAACAGAACATGTGTTCTTTCAGTTTCCCGGTGGTGTGACTTATGAAAACAAAAGTAAGAGAGTGAAATGAGACTTTCCCTGCCAAATAAACGTAACTGCAAATAGCTGGTAGAGGAACGTTTTACCCACACGGTTAGTGAGAAAAAAGTAGGAAAAAGACCTAAGGAAGAACTGAAATTGTTTTCTAAATTGGCCACAACATACGTTAAATAACATACGGGATCTTCGTATTTTGCGCCGTTACAGAAATGATGAAATGTAGTTTCTTCTTTTAATATCAAGATACCTTACAATAATCAAGTGGTGAGAGGAAACAGACTGATCAACTTATAGGTGTTATGTTACGGGAAAGAAAAAAAAATTCTCATTTGGCGTCTTACCCTCGCACAAAGAAGAATGTCTTGTTTAGTATTCTGAGAACACTTAGAAACAAGGAAAAACCAGAAACTGAAATAATGCTTTTGCTGAAAATCAAAGTGCTCTGTGAGCAAACTCGTGAATTGACACATGATTTTTTAGATTATGTTTAATGTTATCTGGTTTAGGGAATTTTGTGGTTGATTGACATATCTAGAGTACGAGCAGTAGTTCAGTGTTCGCTAATGTAGCAAAGAAACAAAGTAACGTTGGGATAAGAAGGCATTACAATTGAAATGATCATGCTATTACATTTGACAAGGGTGGATGATGTCATGTGTTTTAAACGTCTATCATTTTTGTTTCTGGTTCAAAAGAAAAGGTTGGAAGTAAATGTGGGTGAAAAGTGAAATTTACTGTCTACCATTGTAAATATTAGAAAATCAAGGCAATACTGTCTTAATGAAAACATTAACGATTCCCTCTTTATCAAATGAGACAAACGGGAACGAGTTTTGAGTGATATAACTAAGCCAAGACTGCCAGTGTCATTTTGGATCTCCGCCTGGGTAGATTTAAGTCACGTGCTAGGCAACGTATAATCAATAACAAGATAGAATTTCATTTCAGGCCTATTTATCAATTTTGTGGTGTATAACTTTCGTATTTTAGTACGTTATATGTATGTTGAATCTTCAAATTGTCTTGAAACTTAAAAGAAATTTGTTCTTTAAAAATTCACCGAAAATCGGTAGCTAAAATTTTTTGTTTAGGTGTTATTTGATTTTCGTGTTAACTTGTAATTTCGTTAGTCGCCGGCATCTTCTGTTGCTTCACACAGAAAACACACGCGACGAAACGTAATGATCAATTTTGTCCTCAATCTCACGCCACAACAGAAAAAGCTTTTGAACATCTGTAAACTCCGAGCGCTTCGCTTTCATTTTCAATGAATCTTCGGATTGTTTTAAAGTTCAAGGATTGTAAATTACAATTTTATGAAAAACGAAGGTTGTTCTGTTATTTCAGTGTGAATCCTTGCATGCCTGCCAGTCGCTGGCGCCGCTTGTTGAAACTAAAACGAAAAAAAAAACCTCTTTTAAGATTAACATTGGCTCTTTTTCACCCCACCACTATTCTAGCAACAAAGGTCGCCATTTCGTTTATTTATTGCTCGCAAAAAACTATCAAATGCACTCAAAAGCCTAAAATCGAAGGGAATTGCCAACGAAATGGAAATTACGAGCCGACCCAGCTTAACACTTTGCTCGAGCGATCCAACGCCGAAATTAAAAACAAACGTGGTTAAACCTCGGAAACGACGATTCTATTTCATCGAAAGTGATTCGGACACAGACTGAACAATTCATTGAACTGTTTAGCCGGACTTTGAACTTTTTTGTGCCTTAAAGATGTGAAGATATCATTGCATATTATTAGAGACCTTACGCAAGGACGACGTCACTTAGGAGGACGTCGTCGAAATTCGTGTTCGGTAGTTGACGTCCTCGTGGCAGTCGTCGCCATTCGTGCTACTTACGCAAGCAGGGTCGCGCGCGTCGCACAAAGACCTGATTTGGCGGGAAATTATGAAAACATTTTTCCCAAAAGCTGTTTAGAAGGTCTCCGAACATAATTCGAAAATGCCAAACTTACGAAGCGTAAGAGAATGTCTACTTTTCGGCTTTGAAGAAAACCTACTAAACGATGAAGAATTTATTCTTCTTTACGATATGAATACTTCGAAGAACCCTGATTTCCCCTACTGGCTGTACGACCCGTTCGATTTAGATGACCTTTGTGACGACGAGTGTAAAGCTGAATTTCGCTTCTTAAAGAATGATATTCATCTTCTAAAGGATGTGCTACAAGTTCCTGATGAAGTTGTTTGTTATAACAGACTTGTTGTCGATGGAATTGAGGCTCTGTGTGTTCTTTTAAAACGGTTTGCATATCCTATTCGCTACAGCGATATGTGCCCTCGATTTGCTAGACCCGTTCCACAGTTTAGCATAATAACAAATGCAATGATGGATATCATATACAATCAGCTCTGTCATCGCTTGAGAAACTTTAACCAAGCTTGGCTTTCCCCTGCCAATCTTCAAACCTATGCAGATGTCATTCATGAGGCTGGAGCTCCCTATACAAACTGTTGGGGATTTGTTGACGGGACAGTCTGGCCAGTTTGTAGACCTAGAAATTTACAGAGGAGTTTATACAATGGACACAAAAGGGTTCATGCTATCAAGTTCCAATCCGTGGTTGTCCCTAATGGACTAATTGCTAACTTGTACGGTCCAGTTGAGGGGAGGCGACACGATAGTGGCATGTTAGCTGATTCTGGCCTGTTACCACAGTTACAGCTTCACTCTCGCTCGCCTTTAGGAAATCCTTTATGCATTTATGGTGACCTAGGATACCCGTTGCGACCTCAGCTATGAACACCATTTAGAGGCTTGCATCTCACACCACTACAGCAGCAGTTCAATACTTCCATGAGCGCTGTTAGATCAAGTGTTGAATGGGTTTTCGGAGACATAATCAACTATTTTAGTTTCCTTGATTTTAAGAAAAATTTAAAGATAGGGTTAAGTGCAGTGGAGAAAATGTATATTGTTTGTGCACTGTTAACTAATGCTAGAACGTGTCTATATCCAACATCCACAAGTACTTTTTTCAACTTAGGAACACCTTCATTACAAGAGTACTTTTCTTAAGTCATGTATACGCAGCTTGGTTGACTGTGTTGCTTTACTTGAGCTTTACATTTCTGCATGGTTTAAAATTTTAAAATGGAATTGTATTATGTCAATGCCTAACTTTACCACAATTAGCCTGCTTGAAGGCGTTTTTTAGGTTCCATTCATTATTCCTTTTATCCGGAGGGGGAAGTGAGATGACTCAGTCTTATTTGGCTTAAAATGGGAATTCAACTATTATACAACTTCAGGTAGGATAATTTTTCATTTTTGTTGAGCCTGTGGGCAACCTCTGTTCAGAAGGCAGAGGGCAAGGGGGGTGTTTGGAGGAAGAAAAGAGATTTCTTTATTTCTCTTTCACCCCTCAGAAAGCTTACTCACAGGCTCCAAAATTAAAAACAGTTAGATCATATATCAAATTTAATCTGCATGACAGAAAGTTATGCAACCAGTTCATTTTGCAATAATAGCACATATAACAGTGTATCTAGTGCAATAAAGCATTTATTTTTACGTAACAAAAGGTGAGGTTGGCATTTTGAAAAACTCTTTGAACCCTCTCTGACTGAAGGCATTGCCATAAGCCATGTAATGTTACACCTTTTCTATTTAAATAAATCAGTAAGTTGAAAAGGGACTGTGATCCAAAAGCCTAGTACTCTTCTCTACACTAATATGAAAAGCCAATCAATGCAAAAGGTAAAATACCAATAAAATCATCACAATTCATGTTTTTGCCATTTCAAACACAACAGTAAACAGTTCCAAGAATCAAACATGAAATCAATCCCTAAAAAAACATCCAGGGAATTTTAATAAATACGATCAGCCTCAGATCAGTCATTTCTTTTATATCAGTTAGTTCTTAGATAGTTTCTCTACAACAGACAAAAAAAGCTGTGACTGCTGCTGCATCATCATTTGGTATTGCTGCTGCTGTTGTAACATTTGCTGCTGCATATTTACCTGTTATGTCTGAAAATTTTCAAGCATTTTAGCCATATTTTCAGTTGCTGAGGCCTGTTTTCGTGTTGCTTCCAGATGCAATTCCTTTTGTTGCTCCATTTCTTCCTTCCTCATTTTTAACTCTTCTTTTCTTAATTCATGGTCTTTCTCAGCTTTACTTTGTAAATAGAGCATGGTTTCTGATCCGGTCTTCTTGGGCCTTTTCCTGGAGCTCCCTTGGCTTTGTTCTGCCTCTTCGGAGTGTCTTTTTCTGGTTTGAGCGAGACTTTCTAAAGCCTTCCGACGGACTTTTTCGGCATCTTTACGATCTTTCAGACCTTTCTCCTGCTTTTCTTTTGCATCTTCGCCGTAATTTTCTGATGCCTCTTCAGATTCTTTCGTGATATTTTGCAGTAGTTGGTCTAATTCCGTTTCATCGACGCTTGACCCACTGGAGCCTTCCTGTGCCCTCATTTTCTTCTTATGTTTGTCTAACAGCAGCCTGTATCGATCCCTGACCGATTTCTGGTTGACATTGAAGGTAACTTCTTTTACTTCACAAAGGTCGCTGGCGATATTTGTCCAAGCGCTTCCACTTTGTGGGCTTCCTGGCTTGAGTTGATATGGCTTCATGAATATGATTTCTCGGCAGAGAAATACGTCATGTTTCTCACTCCACTTCATCAGAGTACTACAAAACAAATACAAGTAATATTACTGGTAAAATTAGAGAAAGGAACGAATAAACGGATGCTAACGGCAGCCAACTCGACAGACACAACTACAGCTCAGTTCGAAAGCAGAAACTAAAGGAGCTGGAAGTTAACAGCTATTTTCGCTTCAAAACCTCAATAAATAATCGAGGCTTTTCTACATAGCGTAATTTATTGTTGAAGGAACAAAATAGTCATTCTTTTGTCAGAAAACTTACTTTTTCTTTGGCGTTTTTCCTGAGCGCTAGCCATTTCGTCGACGACTTGAAAACAACGATTTCGACGGCGTCGTCTGTCAGCGACGTGACTGAAATAATTAAATTTCGTATACACGCACGCGCAATGCATCATTTTTCGCCACGCACCACGTCCTACGAAGCGACGTCCTCCATACGTAAGGTCCCTATTGTTTTGATCGTACACGGTTGTCTTGACCGAACGCACGGTTTGAATAATTAATTTTTGCACATAATGCGCGCGCTTTGCTTCTGCTTAATTATGATAAGCCATCTAGTATTTACAGGAATCGACCAATCGAGCGAGCGAGCGAGTGCCATTCCCCCACATCGTATCTACAAATCGCTCTTGCGCATGGGCGCAATTCACAAGTTAAAAAGGATGATAACAACAGCTAGTGTGAAAAAAATCTAAATCGGGAAACCTTCTACAGTTTTTTTCATACAAATACAGAGAAATCTCATTTTGTCACTCCCAGACTGACTTTTAAAAAAACTATTCAACTAATATCAAAAGTTGGTTTTTCTTGATGTAATACTATATTCTCTTAAATCATTCACAATAACATCATAGCACTTTAAAAGGAGAGTTAGAAATTAGATCATGGAAGACAAAGGCTTCATGTTGGATAAACCGTTTTATTTTCTAGACTATTACAAGTTTAAGAAAAAAATTTTTCATTAACAAATTTTACCAAAATCTAAGATTTTTTCGAGGTTACAAAAATTCCTCTGCCATCGAGTGTTCATTGCAAAACATTTCAGTTTGTAAAGCGGGAAAATATTTTTTCTAAATCGATACCTTTTACTGTTCACCTTCTAAAAGTGTCGTGACAAGTATTCTGATCGTGTGACTAATAAAACCAACTATAAGAAACTGAAATAAAACGTTCTCTGCTAAACAAAGATAAATGCAAACAGCTGTTGTAAGGAAGACGTGAAACCTTGATAGATAAAAAGAATAAATAAGTTTTTAAAACAAAGAGGGAACAACGGATGACAAGAGTAAAGATTAAGTTCAATTTGATAAAAAAAAAAAAAAGAATGGCCGTTAAAGAAACTCAACGTCCATCGCTTTCCATCTTCTCCACGAATTAAACGCGCAAACAGATTTTCCCGCCTTGAATTGATATGAAGTTTAATTCGGTGTGCGATTTGTATATACATCTACGCTATGCTACCATCGACACTGAAAAGCTTCATGCGACTCACGGCAGCGAGGGCAGAAACATTAGACGTAACTAAACCAACATTTCACAGAAAGATTAATGGCTTCGGATATGCCGAAAATTTTCATAGAAATATTTAAATTTCGAATGGCCATATTTTACACATTTCTTACGATGGTATCGCAAACAACATTACTTTTTCCGTCTTTCTAAACTGATTTGAACCTTGTTTCACCAAAGATAACTAACAAAGAACGGAAAATCAAAACGTAATGACATTTTACATTTGTAAACCTCTAGGGAACTTTTGGCACAAGCGTCTTGATCGTTTACCCAGTCGTTCGACATTAATTAATGAAACGAATTTGATTCAAAACGGCAGAACTACCGAGTTAAATGGCCTCTAATTCTTAAGATGAAAAAGATTTTTAATCCTTCAAATATAAAATGATCTAAATAATAAAGATAATTTTTGCAGAACTACGTTCCTTTATGGCAAGTCATAATGTTTCTTATGTCAATCATTTCATTATCAAATGTCTTTGTAAGGATAGCTCTAATTACAAAGGCGTCGAAATAAGTATTGTAAAATTGATAATATGGCCCATTCGAATGATGAAACATCGTACTTACCAGGAATTTAACTTTGAATGCTTTGTTGCTTTGTAAAGTGAAGCAGCCAACTTTAGAATTAGAATCAGCAGCATATGTCTATTTTAGTTAGATTACAAGTGGCGAATCTCAGCTCACCTCTGAAGGGCAGAAATTGAAGGCTCTCCCCTCCAACCACGTGGTCTGGATACTCTGTGACTCAACTGATAGCCCGGGGGAAAGAACTCCACCTTCAGTCTGATCAGGGTGGGAGGTGTACCTCTTGCAACCTTCAGCTTATTTACATCGGTCTTCCAAAGGCTCCAAAAGGGAATTCACCACCGTCTTAAAGTTGCGTTACCTAAGAAAGTGCGTCACGCCATTGTGAGTCCTTTTTATGGTGCAAAGAATTTCCTTTAAGAAGATGGAAATTGCTTTACAGAGCTGACAAAAAATAACGAGGTGAAAATAAAACAGCGGAGAAAACGGATGGCTGAACTTGGAGGAGAATGACACGGATTGAAAATGTCCAACTAAACCATAGCCATCAAAATGGCCGAAACTCTTTCTTTTCGAAAAAAGAAAATTTGAGGAGATAAAGTGCGATGATAAAGCTACAAGATCATATATAATTTGATGTATATATATATATATATATATATATATATACATATATATATATATAACTAACTGCAGACAGTACTGTTTCGGCCTTCTGGGCCTCATCAGTGCAGTGCTGATGCTAGGATGGAGGTAAGACCATATAGCCACCCCAAGTGATCTCAGATATGTGGGATCATCTAAGCCATGCCAGAGTGCTCAAACTAGAAAAACTAGTGAGCATGCTAGTATATATATATATATATACACATATATATATATATATATAGGAAGTCTGTGTATGGATTTTTTTCGTTTTGCAGTGCTCGCTACGTAGAGTAGAGCGCGATACATGTTGCGATGGGGAAAAAACAGACAATACTTTTATCCCTACAAGCCTGTTTCGTGATTGCTCACTCATTAGGGGATTTTATTGTTAAGAATATTTACACCATCGTTTATATACCTTATGCATTTGCATAATAGGCGTGTCGGTTAATTACGATGCTTAGTTCAATTGTTACGCAGTAACGCTTTGTTTCTGTGGCGGCATGACGACACGAGTTCATTACGTTTATTGGGTGATGATAATTCGGGTCTGCGGATGATGAGTAATTTTTCTATGAGGCAGAGGTTGCATCTTTTGTTTGCGCTGTTGTAGGGTGATCTTGATGAAAGGATGCGCAATGAAATAAAGTGGTTTATGTTATTTTCTTTTAAGGTATGTTTGCTGAGTTCGTTAGAGTTTCTGTCTTTTGTGTGTCGGAATGAGGCGGTGTGGTTTCTGTATCTAGTCTTGAAGTCGTTTTCTGTCAGTCCGATGTATGTTTCAGTGGTGCTGTTGTCCTTACGTGTGACGGCGGCTGGGTAGATTAGAGATGATTGGAGGCAGTTCCCGTTAAGTGGATATGTGTTCGATCAATTTTGGGGCCGGTGTTGTTTCTATTGTATATAAATGATATCACGAACTGTATAAATGCTAATTTGCATCTTTTTGCTGATGACTGTATTCTATACAGCGAAATTAAAAGTTCGCAGGACTGCTTGTCTTTACAGAACGACCTGGACCAGTTATCTTCATGGTCGAAAAGTTGGCAACTGAACTTTAACGTTAAAAAATGTTATCATCTTGGAATAACATGTAAAAAGTTCCCAACCCTGTTTCAATACACTTTAAATGGTCTGCATATCTCCAAAGTTAACTCTACAAGGTACCTTGGTGTCACGATATCAAGCAACTTAAGCTGGAATACTCATGTAGATAATATTTGCAAAAATGCAAACTCAACTCTGGGTCTTTTGCGCCGAGTGTTGGGTGGATGTAGCCATAAAGTTAAAGACACGGCATACCGTACTCTTGTAAGGCCTAAACTCGAATATGCGTCCTCTGTATGGAACCCATATAGGCAGCATAACATAAGCAAAATTGAATCTGTCCAACGAAGAGCTGCTCGATTTGTCTTTAACGACTACTCGCGTTATAGCCACGTTACACCTATGGTACAAAGTCTTGGCTGGGATTCACTCCATCACCGAAGACTTCTTTCACAAGGCACTATGTTTTATAAAATCTATATGGGCCACGTTGGCATATCACTCCCATCTGATGTCACACTAAATGAAAGACCATCAAGAGCTCCAAACTGTCGTCCTTTCAAACAATTGAAAGTGAATAATGATATATATAAATACTCTTTTTATCCAAGGAAAGTAGTTTTGTGGAACAATATATCTCTAAGCTCTTCTAACATTGTTAATATAGATATATTTAGATCAAATGCTCTTTCATTTATTAGGTCGGTCTAGCCCATACTAATTTTATCTTTACGCTATTATATTATTTTGTTTTATCCAAGCTTTGTTTTTATCCAAGCTTTGTTTTTCTTTCATTGTTAAATCTTAAACTGTATAAAACTTATTTAATTTTATTCTTTGCAATTAGTCCTCCTGGTATATGTATTACTGTTTCAGGAGTATCTCGATTAAAGATTAAAGATGTCTAAAAGAACACATGAGTGACCACGAGTCACCACGAATGACCACGAGTCACCACGAGTCACCACGAGTCACCACGAGTCACCACGAGTCACCACGAGTCACCACGAGTGAGAAAGCGAAAAAAAATCATTAACTAGAATAAAAATAATTGATTAGATAAGAAAAATATTACAGTGAGTTTCATGGGAAATATTAAAAGAAAAAGAACTGTAGGGCTGACCGACTTTCCGCAAAGGAAACTACTTTGCGGTACTGACGACTCTCGACTCAAGTGAATCAAGTTAATCCACTGACACTTGATTTATGGGGAGTGTACCACATATCTTTTCGTCTCACATGTTACTGGTGAAGATGGCGTTCTTGAGTCACTGAGAGGCATGTAATTGTTAAGGGTAAGCCAAATTTGGTTTTGTTGGTTTAAGAATGAATTTATAATCATAGAGAATTCTCTGCGATAAGATACATCATTCCTCTAACTTGGGACATGCTACAGGATTATCGGCTATAAATTTGAGCGGTGATTTGAGACATTATCTCGTTTATCACCGCAAAATGTTAAGTAATAGAATACCCGGAAGCAAATATATGTAATGGTCATGCAAAATGACCTTATTTTAAGCAGTAATTGACCTATTAAAAAGGATTCCCCATTATGACCCATGACATGTTCCCCGGGGACATATTGAGGCCACGTCAACTCATTTTCAAGCAATATTCAAGTTACACTAAACTGCGTAGCCGAACATGCCCAAGTTACCGGCTAAAAAACTAGCGAATCTTCATTAGATTTTTATCTCATGGTTCAGGACTTGCATCTGACATTCTGTCTTGAATATTTTTTAAAAAGTCGAACATGTAATTTGCAACTCTGACCTACCCCACGTAGTGTAAACCACGAACCACCTTAAATAATTTTAAAGCCTACTGAGATAGAATTGCTTCATGACTTACGGAAAAAATATTTTTGTGAGTTTTATTTTGTTCCATTAGTTCTCATGCGAGTTACGGGTTGATTTTAGTTTCTGACGTGCTTTACTTGATATCCAAAAGGTCGCGGGTTCTAACCTCTTTAACATATCATTAAAGTGCCTATCCATCAGGCCAAGCTAAGCACTATTTTTGGAAAGAAGAGTAATTAAATATCTCATTTCCAAAAAATAAAGTGTATTCTCACAGGTTTATCGGGGTTTTGTGAGCTTTCAAACTTTGAACTTCATAACAAAAATACGCCCAATGAAAGGTTGTAAACTACGTATCCATCGGGCATTTTAGAATATAAACTTCAAAATATCAATATCAAGCTAGCTGTTCTCTTTGTTTTCGATGCGATACCGTTTATACGTCATTACACAGGAATTCCAAATGTTTCCCATAAAAGTCACTCATATTTTTTTCTTAATTAATCAGTTATTTTTATTTTAGTTAAAGATTATTTTTTTTTCGCTTTTTCACTCGTAGTCATTTGTGGTCATTCATGGTCACTCGTGCGTACTTTTAGACGTGATCCATGTGTTCTTCTGTCGGCAGTTGCAAGTTTTGATGTCTTTTGTGTTGGTGTTATCTGCGGTGTCATTGATGTGTTTGGATGAATGTAGAATGCGTTTGTTGTGGTTGTCGATGATCTGTTTGGCGTTATTCATGCAGCTGTAACTGATCTTGGTTGTGTTGCGATCAAAGATTTTTCTAAGTTTGTGGTCTTTCGGGAAGTGCTTGTCTACTAGGGCAAGGAATCTGTGTTCGATATTTGTGCTGACGTTTTTGCTGAATGGGGAGTTGTACCAGAGTATGTTGTTCCGTTGTCCGTTTTTCGTTTGTTAGTCGTAGGTGGTTCGTAGTGTAGAGTGTACCGTATCCGCATTCGTTGAGTGCTTTTTTTTATAACAAAGGTCAACTTTAAAGGTATAGACTTTTCATATGCCTTTAAAGTTGACCTTTGTTATAAAAAGGTAAAAAAGATACATAGTTCAGTTAATTCAAGGGCTCATAATGCTCATCATAACACGAAAGGGAAGGAGGAGGGACGGCAGTGTACCTGTATGAGTGTGAACTTTAGATTTTAGAAGAAAGTAAAGCGATATGATTTTTTGTGTAATTTTGGGGAATAGTTCATCAGGAGGGTTCCTTGGCAAAATGAATTAAATTATCAAATTTTACAATCTTGATTGTACATGTGACACATATTTACCTGATTTCCCCCCCCCCCCCTCCGCGGTATTCTAATGATCCCCCTCCTCAGCGGTTGTAATTTACGATCCTCCCCCCCTCGGGTGATAAGTAATGATCTGGTCCCTTAGAGTTTTATGATGTTCTACCTTTTCTTGATCTTTTTCACTTCTTTTATATCAAATGGGGAAACCACGTTGATTACGCAATCTTTACTACTACTGTTATAATTATTATAATTTTATCATTATTACCTTATTTTTATTTCATTACAATTCTTTTTCTACATGTTCATACGACGCCTAGTGGTATGTAGGACGTGTGTGTTATATGAACCTACCAATGGCTTACCGTGAGATAGAGCTGTCTTTAGCTTAGTGATAGAGCTTCGCGTCACGCACTCCAAAGGTCTGGGATTTTTTAAATCTCAAGAAACTAATGAAATGAAATATTTATCAAGACTATTAAAGAGTATGGAAGACTGAATTTATGGATCTTTACCTTGACAAAAATTTACCGACACAGCCAAACAACTGTCGGTTTCTTCGGGAAAATGGTCAACGACTTTTTCTCCTACAAGGGCATTTGACTTTGTCAGTAACGCCAGACTGTGGAAAAATAAAAAAATTTGGGCCAGAAGAAGTCCACAAGGCAGTGTTTTCTTTGAAAAAAAAAACCTGTATCTTATCTATTTGTTATTTTTTACGACTTTTAGGTTGAAAACTGACAGACATCTGAAGAGCTGAGATGCGCCTCGATACACTTAGGCTATTATGCTTATCATCAAACTAAATGATGAAGATGACAATGGGACTTATCATTTAACAATTCATTTCACTCATTAATCGTTGTTGCTTATTAAAGAAAATAGCTTTAAAACTATTATTTTGTAATGAAATATCTATATTTGAGTCATCTTCTGTCACGTTCACGTAAAGGAAATGAAATTTTTTTCATGGGCCTTCTCTATCAGCTTAGAGGTGTTATTAGTTTCAGTGCATAGTGTTAGTAATGTGTCATGTTACGAGTGTCGATGTAGAGCAGAGTTGTTCCTAGACAAAACTCAGGATTGTCGGTAACAACAACAAACTGTTTTATTTCCACGTAGTTGACTTCTTGTTTTTATAGCACTAAGCTTCTTCACAAATCTCTCTCTCTGTTCGATGGAACTGTCGCTCTTATATACATAAAGTATAAGGATCTAGAAACTTCTCTAAAGAATTAAATTTAGTCGATTAACACGGTTTCTAAATTTGAACAATTACGTAAGAAATAGAACGTTCCAGAATGTTCCTTTTACTAGAAGGTCACGTCTAGATGACTTCGGGTTCTAGAATGTTCTGGGACTTTACTTAGACAATTTTTCGTAACACAAGACTCCAAAGAGTTTCGTTCCAAAGTTTTCTGTGTCAGTTACCAGGAAATTATGATATTTTGGTCAATTGAATGTTACCAAGTTTACTAAGTTTATTTAGAAATATTCGCTAAAATTACTTACGTAGGATACACTAGCTTGCAAAAGGCAATACTTGGTTTAGGCGAGTAGTTTATGGTTTTCATCAACTAATGTTGTGAAACAAGTCCGAAAAGGGCAAAACAAAGCCTACAAGAAAATTCGAACAAGATACATGGATATGAAAAAATGATTACATAACTAAATAGAATAATTTTCAATCGAGTGTTGAAAATAATCCCAGATTACAATGGTTTTGCTTTATTCCACTCTGTGATTGGTCCAGAAAAACTCGCACCACTCCGCACTCACACCAATCCGGTGCAAAATTATAGCGGAGCTCCAGCGTAGCCGCATAATTATATTGAAGAAATGTATCAAAGTGCTCTGTGAGCAAACTCGTGAATTGACAGATGACTTATATGATTTTTTGGATTATGTTTAATGTTATCTGGTTTAGGGAATTTTGTGGTTGATTGTCATATCCAGAGTACGAGCAGTAGTACAGTGTTCGCTAATGTAGCAAAGAAACAAGGTAATAAAAATTTTCATTGACAAGCCTGTACGACCATCGCCGGTCATCGTGGACATGTCCGGGGGCAATGCCACTGAGTAAATTTGAGGTTTTTTCTGACTCGCGGTCATTCTGACCGGCTGAGATGTTTCTCATGGAAACGGTCAAAATCTGTCACACAATAAATTAAAGTGAAAACAACTGTTAATCTGGTCTTTTTTCGCTTTTGACGTGAAAAATATGAGTCAAAACATGGCAACAAAGTCTCTCTCCGGTCACAAAACAGCCAAAAGTAGCCATATTTGAAATTGCCCTGTAATGCATTGCCAACTCAGTACTGAATAAATGTATATCGTGTATGCTGGCAGAATGTGTGTTTGCTGTTACTTAAGGTGGCTAAACAGTTTTTGATACTTGCGTTTCATTCTCCTTTTTCTCTAAAACCCTTGATCCCTCGGTCGTCAAAAATGGCAGCAAGCAAGTTAACAACACAAACGTTAGTTTTTAGATTGTTAAGCTGACGTATGCGCCGTTGCCATGGCAACACGAATAAATATAAACAGGCCTTTAAAATTGGTTTTGTTTATTTATAGAAAATCTAGTCATTAGATTCTCTTTATAATTTGCATGAACAAGCTTGTGACGATAATCACATGTTAATACCATTTTGCTAATAATTAAACAGAGATGTTCAATTATTCCTTGTTGAGGGTTCACTGGAATATCTATAATTTCCTTTGTTAAAATTCAGTTTTTCTCAATACTCCTGTTTTTTATTTCCTAAAGTATTTTCGCGCCAAATTTCGTGAAATTATAACGAGTGGTTACCAAGAAATAGGCGTATTTCCGAGAAAGCAATTTTTCATTCAATCCCAATTTTTTTACTTATTACGCATGCGCTGCAATTAACTTGGTTCTTTCGGTAACAACAAAAAAGTTAAGAATTGCTGAGTTGTTTGCATCGTTATCTTTTCTATATTGGACGATCTCATGCGTGGAGGGAGTGATGACCAGAAAGTTTTGGATTTATTAACCCAAGATTCATATCATAGAAAAATCACCGTCATTTACATGACTCAAGATATGTTTCCGAAAGGTAAATTTGCAAAAAAGCATTTCGAGGAATGCTCATTATATTATCGAATTCAAGAATCCTCGAGATCAATTGGTAGTACGTATTCTTACGCAACAGGCATTTCCTCAAGAATTCAAAGATGTGCTCAACGTATATAGAGATGCCACAGAGAGGCCTTATGGGTATTTAATGTTTGATCTACATCCGAATCCATCGGATCACGAAAGGTTAAAGACTAATCTATTGAAAGACGAAGGATATACGACAGTGTATCGTAAAAGACAAGGATGAGTAACCTGGTCATAGGTTCACCGTCGAGTTTCGCTAACATGAGTCGAGCTGAATTAGACTTAGTAGCTCAAGCTGCACAAGCATCTGGATTTAATCCGTACGATATTTTGTACGGATCACCATCCAATAGAAGTTCACCACCGCTAGAACCCCGTACTTCTACACCTGCAGGGTCCGGTTTATCGCAAGACTTATTGTTTGAAGCTCAATTTTCACCTTCCATTCCACCAACTCCTTCACCTACGCCTAGAACGGGACGGCAACCTGCATCGTTGTTGAATTTAGCAAGAGAACAAGGACGCGCACAAGGAATAAATCCTATGGAATTTATGGCAAGACCATTACGCGAAGCAGGAAGACGAGGTGGAGTGGGACCAATTGTTGTTCCACCTTTCACACCGCCGACACCATTACCCAGTTCATTGTCTTCTTCCCCTAGAAGTACGTCTAATTCAAGAAGACGTAGAGGAAGAGGAAGAGGAAGACAGACACCTTCCCCGGTGGGTCCTCCGTGCACGTGGGCGGGTGGGCGGCGGCGGGTGGCGGGCGGCGGAGGAGGAGGAGGCGGAGGAGGCGGAGGAGGCGGAGGAGGAGGAGTAGGAGGAGGAGGAGGAGGAGGAGGAGGCGATGACGATACCGATACTGATATTAATAACTTGCTCAAAAACTATATACCAGTAACACCAGTCACCATGGCTAAATTAAAACCTCATAAACAAACCTTACGACAAATTGGAAAATGATCTTTATCGCTTAAAAAGAGAAGACAAGCGATGTTAAATCAGAAAGGTGGAAAACTGTGGAATGGTTTATCGACAGTAATCAAGACCTGTTGTCGTTAGATAGAGAGAGAAAATGGCTTTTGAAGATGCTAACATAGTCAACCTTTTCAAAGGAAGCCTCATGGGAGATCCAACACTGGATACTGCCGCTAAACTTATGACACGTAAATTGGAGACTTTAAAAAATCCACAAAACAAGTCAAGGTTTCAAGAAGCAAGCTATCAAACAGATTGATCCAAAAATGAAATTTTACATTAGAAAATTTAAACGACTTCCAACAAATTTATCCGTCGATGCAGATCCTACTAAGATGTTAGAAGCAATAAAAGAGGAAGAAGCAGATTTGTCCACTCCGGTACAACAGAAATTGCTTAAAAGAATTTCGGGTGATGTCAACCCCAAGAGAGAACCGGTCACACCCGCAAGAAAAAGAGGAATAACACCGTCAGTTCCTATAAAAAAAAGAAGCTAAAAAACCCAAGACTACAAAAACCTCAACAGCAGCAGCAGAAGGAACATCAACCACCGTTCTGTGGAGTGAATTGCCACTTCCGGAGGAAGGACCTGGACCAGATCTCGAAGGTGACACATTAAATTTTTTTTTTTTAATAACAAGAAAAAATAAAACATATTTTGTTTTTACGTTCTTTCTCCTGTCGTCAATATGAACATACAGGGGGATTGGGGGGGGGGGGGGGGTACACTCTTATATGATACCACATGTCATCGGTGACGGGTGTAGTATATAAAGGAACATCTTCACCACTCGAAGTCACATTTTCACAATCCACGGTGGTGTGTGCAAGATTAAGAGAGAGAAAACTGCGACAAGACGACGAGAAGGAGAAGAAAACGAAAAAGGTATAATACACGATGCTCTTTTCTCAGGAATGCCTTTCATCACCGTCTTGATTGTATATTTTGCATTATGTGTAGAAAAATGGCTGAACGATACAGCAAACGAGTAAAGCATGAAGAACCTGATGTGGTATCTACGGAATTCGAATGTTTTGTATGTCACCTAAGATGTCAGCCATGTGAAACGTCAGTTCAACTTCCATGTTGTAGACAGTACGTCCACAGACATTGCCAACTAGGATGGGAAGAATATCACAACACCTGTGGATTGTGTCGTGCGTCATTAAGCGGTTGCAATGATACGTCTCCTGCACCTAGTCAGACCAACTGGTCATCCGACGATGACGCTGATGCTGCGGCGGCTCCTGCAAGAGCAGAAATTCTAACCAACCGCCCGCACGTCGATACAGACCGCATCGCTAACGATGTACTAAACATGACACGCGAGGAAGTTATCGCGAGACTTCGAGAACCCATTGATTCTCCGACATTGGAACAGCAGTTAGAACGGTAAGAGAAAATGAATTCAATTTTCGATATTATTTTATCGACTCTGCGGATACAAATCACTTTGCATCTCAATTATATGAAACAACTCGTCACTATTCTGAAGCAACCCAAACGCAACTTCGAGACGAAATGAATGGTTTCAACTTATCTAATGAAAATTTCGAATTAAGACTCTTGGATAGAATCATACGAAGTTCATTATAATTCTTTTTTTGTTTTAGGCTACCACTTCCATTTTAAGGAGATATTTATCTTTTTCTATTCGATTACAAGAAGTATCTCATCGACGTTCACAATCGTCGACAAATCGTCTAGAAACCGTCTTAGACATTTATTACGAACTAGAAGATTTTGCCATAGATCTCATACATGATGTTGATTTAAATCTTTTAAGTTGAATAATGTATAATTCTTATTCTTACAGCTTGATATAACTATTGAAACAAGCCCGTGGTTCTTTTTTTACCTTTGACCTATATTATTCTAAAGTAAGTTCTTTTTTATATTTCATTTCCAGATGCAAACTAGAACATTGCATTCAATTATGTTCTTTAAAGACGTGATTTATCAATTACCAGATTTTTGCATGTATTGGTTTCCAATTGTCGATTTATGTTCATGCGAAGTCACGGGTGATCTCCATTACAGACATATTATGTTATACATCTACGCTACAAAATCAGATTACATCAATTACAATCTTCGGTACAGAGAAACATCAAGTGTTATCGTAAACACTTTTAAAATAAGATGGGTAATGCCAGATGATGAAGAAGTACGTGTTATTACCGATAATATTTTATATAACTAAAATAAGATTTTTTTCGATTTTTTCAGATGCAAACTAGGGCCTTGTATTCAATTATAAAGGGGTAAGTTTCTAAAGAAACTGTGGTGCTGCGTCGGTGGGAGAGTATAGCAGGTAATTTAGTGTTGACAACTGGGTTGAAAACGTAAATTAGCCACCGTAAAAGGTAAAAAAGCTGACGTTTCGAGCGTTAGCCCTTCGTCAGAGCGATTGGAGGAATTGTGAGTTGTGTGTGGGTTTATATGCAGAAAGTGGAGCTACGCCATTGGTGGGAATATGGTGACGAGAAAACAGGAATAAATTAGTTGAATGAAAAGCGCTCGTTGATTTCGTGGGGATTAAGGGTGCCGATTTGGAAGATAAATTTTTGCTCTAGTGTTTTAGGGCTTTCCGAACTGCCTAGATGTATGGAAAGGTCGCAAACTGCCATATGCTGTTTAGAATGATTAGGAAGATTAAAGTGTCTAGCGACTGGTTTGGATGCGACCTTGTCATTTCTTTCCACGTCGCGAAGGTGTTTTCGGAATCGGTCACCAAGTCGTCTTCCTGTTTCGCCGATGTATAACTTATTGCAATAAGTGCAAGTTATGCAGTAAATAACATTGGCGGAGGTACACGTAAAGTGGTCAATGATCTTAATGGATCTCTTGGGTCCCTATTTTTTTCTCTACCTTATGAATGAAAGGACAAGTTTTGCATCGTGAGCGAGCGCATTTAAAAGTTCCAGATTGGTCATTGGTTTGAAATGAACTCCTGACTAAAAAGTTGCCTATGTTTTTGTCACGCTTGAATGAAATAAGTGGGGTTGCAAAAAGATAGTGCCAGTCTCTGAATCGTTTTGGAGTAATTTAAAATTTTCAAGAATGATAGATTTAACTGCGTGGTTGTGAGGGTGAAATGTAAGAGTAAATGGAATGCGTTCAGTGTTTTCCTTCTCAGCCGTTTGTAGTGCTGACTGTCGATCGATCGATTTGTTGGGCATGGTGGTGGCTCGCTTGAACGACAGAAACAGGATAGCCACGTTTATCGAAAAACTGGCATATTGCCTCTGATTTTTCGGAAAAATCAGAGTCGTCACTGCATGAACGACGAAGTCTGAGAAACTGTGAAAAAGGTATGGAGTTCTTGACGTGTGATGGATGTGAAGATGAATACAAGAAGTAACTATGTGAATCGGTAGGTTTGTAGTAAACACTAGTACATAAGCCGTTGCCTTCAATTGAAATTTTGATGTCTAGAAAAGCCAAAGAGGTGTCGGAAATTTCCTAGGTATATTTAAGAGCCGGATGAAAGGAATTGACGGCGGTTATAAATTGAGTGAGCTCCTCTTTGGTAGAGGAGGTAGCGCCGATGCAATCGTCAATGTAGCGGCCGTAGAGTTCAGGTTTTGGGCCGTGGTATTGGCTAAAAAATTGATGTTCGATAAAACCTACAAAAAAGATTGGCGTAGCTGGGTCCCATTTTAGTACCCATGGCCACGCCATTAGTTTGTTTGTAGTAGTTACCACCGAATGAAAAGCAATTGAGTGTGAGTACTAGTTCGGCCAGACGGAGTAGTGTTTCAGATTTAGGTTCCTTAACAGTGCGTTGATCGAAAATATGTTTGAGGGCCCGGAGACTTTCGTCATTGGGAATGACAGTGTAAAGAGATGTTATATCCATGGTGAAAATAAGTTTGTTTTGGTCGAGGAAACTAAAGTCACGAAAAATTTCAAGTGCGTGTTGGCTGTCCTTAATGTAAGACGGTGAAGTTTTGACGATAGGTGTCATAATTTTGTCTAAATAGCTGGAAATAAGTTCGGTGGGACAACTGCAGGCAGAAACGATGGGTCGACCTGGGTTGTTAGGTTTGTGAATTTTAGGTAAAAAGTAAATACACGAAGTTCTAGGAGTGGTAATGATGAGATTTTTAGCAGTGGCCGGAAATTCTTGTTTAGCTATAAGATCGTTAATTAAAGTGAGATCTTTGTCGACTTTAGCATAAAAGGAGGTGTCAGAAAGTTGCCGCACGAAATCCTCACGGAATCAACGAGCGCTTTTCATTCAACTAATTTATTCCTGTTTTCTCGTCACCATATTCCCACCAATGGCGTAGCTCCACTTTCTGCATATAAACCCACACACAACCCACAATTCCTCCAATCGCTCTAACGAAGGGCTAACGCTCGAAACGTCAGCTTTTTTACCTTTTACGGTGGCTAATTTACGTTTTCAACCCAGTTGTTAACACTAAATTACCTTGTATTCAATTATGTTTTTTAAAGACGTGCTTTGTGATTTAACACAATATTGTCGAGCTTGGTTTCCATTAGTCGATTTACGCTCATGTGAAGTCATGGGTGATTTTCATTACAGACATATTATGTTATACATTTACGCTACAAAATCGTTTTCGTCAATTACAATCTTTGGTACAAAGAAACCAAAAGCGATATGATAAACACTTTTATATTAAGGTTTGTCACACCAAATGATGAAGAACGTGTTATTACCGGTAATATTTTTCTTCAGAGAATGATGAGATATTCATAATTTTTTCTCTCTTTTTTCAGAGAAAATACTTCGAATTGAAACAACTTCGAGAACGTCTTTATCCTGATATGATTCTTGTAAAATGGTAAAATGTACTGTGACAGGAAGAGAAGTGTATAATTTCACGTGAAAACATGACGTTTGAAAATAGACCGTGGTGCACTTTCTTTTCACGTTGGAGTTACGATGATAACTTATTTTGGACTTATCATCCTCATAGTTATGATTATCACAATCATTGGAAACCCGATGTTAACAGTGATGTTGAAATTATTACGCATGATTTTTATTTTTTTTCAATTTTTGAAACTTAGTTTTTTTGTTTTTCAGTGCAATGAAAGAGATTACAGATATTTGTTATCGTTCTATAACCTCTTGGTTTCACTCGCAAACATGAGTCATTTTTTAATTATAATGATCGGTAATAAAAACTTTTTAGATTTTTCCAAACATTTTATCTATGCTTTTGATCAAAATTTATGGTTTTCGTTGTATGAATCTGAATCGCCCAGTTACTTTATTTGTTATAATACGATCAATCCTACAGACATAGTTTGATGCTACTCTGATGTACAGATTTAATGAATGTAACCGAAGAAGTTACAATTCATAGACCCAACGTTTCGACACTCCTGTGCCTTCATCACGGGTGATCTAAACGCTGCAACAAGAGGTCCTTTTATATGATCACTAATTAGCGGCCTTTTTTCTGACGAGGTGTAAATAGGCGTCAGGAAGCAAACCGCCATCGTCACGATTTAAAGGAGCGTGGGCGGAGTTAATATGCCAAGCCTCCAAACAAAGGCGCTGGTGGTAAAGCCGATTAGTGGTGATAATTTTAGAATTATCCCACCCAATTGTATGGTTAGTTAGGCATGTGTGCTCCGATAAAGCTGAATTTTCCTTTTTGCAAAGGAAAACCGCTTTTTGGTGCTCTTTTAACCATGTACCAAACTGACGTTTGGTTTTTCCGATATATTCGTTGTCACAGTCGTTGCAAGGAATAGAATAAATGGCGTCGGTTCGTTGTTCTTTCGTGACAGGATCCTTAGGTTTGGCGAAAATATGCCCCAAAGTCTGAAAAGGTTTTTGAGCAACTTTAACGTTGTGGCTATTCAAAATTCTCTTGATGGGTTCCGTAACACCCTGTATGTAAGGAATAACAGCAAAACCAGTCGCTGGTTCCCTTTCATCAAGAGCGTTACTATTTGTAACTGGTTTTTGGCAGTTACGTAGAAAAGTTTTTGTACAGCCATTTGCCTTTAGGACATTGGAAACATTGTCTTTTACACCTTTAAATGCTTGTTTTCCTAATAGCGCCCCCAAACTGGTAAAAGTAGGTTTTGGTCCTGATAAAAACATTGCTGCACCAGCTGCTATCTTATCTTGTACAGATGGTCCTCTTTGCTGTATACTGCGTACCCTGCGTACAGAAGCTCCACCCATCTGCAATCGCTTTCTTTTTCGTCGTCGTCTTCTTCAACGTCTTCCTGCCATTTCCTCCAATAAAATTCGTTTTTTTGAGTCACACCCCTATTTTATACATTTTTTCACTGAAACTAGTGCTCAGGCGCCTCCGCGGTCGGCAAGATGGCGGCGAGAATGGAATGTGAAAATACTGCAATCTGATTGGTCCATTTTGGTGACGTGATCGAAATACTCGATTCTGATTGGCTCTACGCTATACTGGCCCCCTCTACTACTAACGTCGAGGGGATGAAAGATGTAAGCTATTTCCTGATTTCGACGACCCTTAAGTGACTTTCTTTAAAAAAGAAGGTGCCTCCTTAGTATTCTCAGGCAGATAAATGTCAAATAACTCATAATGTTTACTGATAGGATTTCAATGAGTATTTTTTTGGAAATTTATGAATCTTCACAAATTATTTTGAGCCATCATTGACAGCAAACGCTAAAACTGCTTCTATATTTGTTTTTCTTGAACCGCACACTCAAAATAAACATTCGGTAACATTCAAAGTGAAATTGTTCTTGAGTTGATCTCCGGATAATAACTTTCTCTCTGAATTCCGAATAAATCGTATCACCGCAATTTGATTGCTTATAACAAAAGAGCAAGATAAATTAACTTTGCAATTCTATGACACAAATAACTAGTTAACCCTTGAGTTAAATGTCAGTTATTTAAAACCATTCATTACAGACCATAGGTTGACATGTAAGAAAGATTTAACCTGTTTTGATGTGTCAGGACCACATTCGTAAAATGGATTGAACGATAATCAGACTGAAAAAGGCATACTAAGACCCAGGATAAAAAGCGAAGCTGAGGATTCGTACGGAAAAAGAAAACGCCCCAAATTCAGTTTATTTTTGTGTAAAAGGATTGTCAGTCGTTACACAATACTTAAATTCATCAACTCCAAAACCCTATTAGTTTTATCAAAACAATCGCTTTGATACTTGAAATTTTTCATTAAAAAGTTTAAAGGGATGATCCAGGTATAATCTCGCCAAACAACTAGATTTTTACCAATGTTATGACAACATTCGAGGGTGCCCTCGTTAAGTTAAAAGAACACTTTCGTTTTTCATTGGTTTTAATATCTTCATTCGACACAGACGTCTACAGTTTATATATACATATATACATATATATATATATATATATATATATATATATATATATATATATATTAATTGTTTCTATAACTCTCAGGTAAACAAAGGCGCACCACCGCGCCAGGAGGATCAACAAAGATTCGCAGTCCAAACCTCACCACAAACGCGAACGTAGAGAGTTAAAAAAGATGTGAGGATGGACAACTTCTGACGTTAAAAAGATAGGAAATTTAATAACAACGTTTCGTCAGAGACCGTCTTCAGAAATAACTGAAGAAGGTGTCTGAACGAAACGTTTTTATTAAATTTCTATCTTTTTTACTTCAGAAGTTGTCCATCCTCACATTTTTTTTTCACTCTCTCTCTCTCTCTCTTTCTCTCTCTCTCTCTCTCTCTCTCTCTCTCTCTCTCTCTCTCTCTCTCTCTCTCTCTCTCTCTCTCTCTATATATATATATATATATAAATATTATGAGAGGAAAAAAGGACGCAAATACATTTCCCGACAAGCCTGTTTCGTGAATCGCTCCACTCTTCAGGGGTTTAAATATATATATATATATATATATGGGCAAAATGAACACGGAATAAACCTCCCAAGAAAAGGAAAAGGTTGACTATTGAAGATTAAAATATATATATTTTAATCTTCAATAGTCAACCTTTTCCTTTTCCTGGGAGGTTTATTCCGTGTTCATTTTGCCCAGGTAAGACAAACTTATCTAGGGAAGTAACTATCAAAGTGTTTATTAGCTGAATTCCTAAACTTAAGGGATAGTTCCGTCTATACACAGTACAGAGCGAGATTTATGATCAAATCACCTCGGCCAGTTGAAATCAAGGTCTGTTGCAAGCGGCAAGCGTATTTTCATAGTAATGTTTCGCCCCATGTAAGGTAATCCAGATTCCGGAATCCAGAGAATGTTTGCTCGTGGAATCCGGAATACTGGGCATTTGACTCCAGTCTTTAGAATCCAGAATCCCGCTAAAGAATGAATCCAGAATCCATTCGCTGAAGATCCATTTCAAATCGCCTAAACGGCTTTCATGCGTATCCATGCAACCACGGTCATGCTAAAACGCAGACTGCAGACCACGTAGACCGTGCAGACCACGTAGACCGTGCAGACCATGTAGACCGCGCTTCGTTCTCAGGAGAATTTCTACTGTTACAGCCCGTGAGACACTGACAAATTCATTCATGACCTATCACCCAATCGACTTCGATACTGACATGGCCAAAGTTCCCTACTCAGTAACTACCAATCAGTCTTCTACTCTGATTCAAAATCCTTCCTTGTAAAGTTCGATTTTAGCTTGCAGAAATTTCTTTATTGTAAAGTTCTTTGGGCTGTCTTGTGAAGATCCTGGTTATCATTTGCTTCGTTCACACATCACATTCCTCACCTCTAAATCAGTGTCACGGTCCACACAAATTACATCTTGCTGTGTGGGGCTAATCTGCCCAGGCTCGAGAAACTTGACCCCACGATTTTGTTTTGCCAGATAACCTGACCTCGAAAGAAACTCGTAAAATTTTGTAATGTGGTGTCCAAAAATTGGAAACAGTTCCAATGTTACCAAAAGAGTAAGAAAAAGGTGTGCACACTTTAATCATATGTAAATCACATTAAAAAAAAAAAGTTGCGCAGTCTGCATGGTCTGCATTTTATCATGACCGATGCAACCACTTTAGAGTGCAGTTCACTGAAGTTGTCGATGGGTATGTAAATTTAGAGGGACTACAGAGATTGTTTACATAACAACAGTGTTCAAATCCCACAGGATTTGCTTAGATTCCAACATGGCAACAGACCACATGTTTTCATTTACGATAAACTTTGTTTAAATATATATATGAATAGTTATGGAGCCGGGAGAGGTCTATTTCTAAGTTAAATTCAGCATTTAAACATAAACCACTTTGAATATGAAAGCGATCTTCGCAGTAATGAACACTACTTAAGTAGTAGTGAAAAGAAGGCCCAAGAACAATTCAGGCCTGTATGGGATTTGAACCCATGACCTCTGCGATACCGGTGCATTGCTCTACCAACTGAGCTAACAAGCCAACTGGGAGCTGGTCACTGTGTTGGTTCCAAATAAACCCATGAAGTGATGAATCAGCGGTTGTGAATATATGGAAGTCATATATTTGAACTGCGGTTAAAGACGTGAATATGAAAGCGATCTTCGCAGTAATGAACACTACTTGAGTAGCAGTGAAAAGAAGGCCTGAGAAGAATTCAGGCCTGTAAATTTTTCTCCTAGGAATACCTATCAAGACTGTCTGTCTAGTTACGTCCATCCATTCCATATCTTTTTAGCAATTCTGAATAGGCATAACATATTTCTTTTATTCAGGTTCCTCGAGGTTCTTTAAGTGATTTAGCGGTATCAAAAGAACTAATAGTTCAAATCATTGCTTATCATTTTTAATTTGTAAGATATTTCTTATAATTATCAAATTTCGTTATGGAAATATGAATAGACAAACATGCATTCACACAACATGTCCTTCAGTAATGAAATCTGCCAGAATCTAATACTGTCCTGGATACTGTCCTGAAATAGTGAGGTAAGGGTTGTGTGCACATTGAGCTTGTTGACCAGGAAATTTCTGCCCCTTCAAGCTTTATAATGTACTAAAAACTACTACTGTTTTAATGTGCATCCACTATTCAGGCATGGAAATTATGGACAGTAAGTAACTATATTGCACATAAGGAAATAACCCAATGAAAGGTGAAGCAATTTCTGAAAAAACCAGTGACATCTACTTTCCACAAAGATTTTTTTTAGGAAAAATTAAGTTTGCAAGCCCCCGACTCATATCACTTAAAATACATGAAAGTGTAGTGCAAACCAGTTTTTGCCAATATTTATATTAAGTGCCTATTAGATTTTGTCAAATCAAACGAATTGTGAAAATTGATATTTCTCCAAGACCTTTTGCAAAAATAGAAAGGTTATAATATGCATTTGATCACTATTTTATCAGCTCTTAAAACTCACAATAATAGCCCTTGTTCTGTATTATTGAATACAATAAAGGAGCAATTAAAGGCTGGGTACTAGCTTACTCATTGGGCAGAACAATGAAGTAACACAGAACATAGCTAAGAACATAGCTAAGCCACAATGATACCCCTTTTTTTTTCTTTATTTTTCTTATAGCTAAGATACAGGCTGGACCTCATGACCCTTGCTGATCCCAATCCTGAGTGTTACTCGATCCAGGCACCACAAGAATAACTTCGAGTCCTAATTTATGCTTGTTCTTGCTGGTTTTTTATGTCTTTTTCACCCTTTTACTTCCATTATCTCAGTAGTAATTCTCATTACTGTTGCCATACAAGTCTTATGATGTAAGTTTGAAGAATTTGGCATTGGATTAACTATTATTCCCCTGATTGATGATTTTGAATGAATGAATGAAAACTTTATCAACATGTCAAAATTTTTAGTGGTAGATTTGCTAATTGGGGATACCTAAATAAAGTCAACAGCTAATAACTAGTGTACAAAAATTAATAAGTAAATGTTTAAAATACTCCACATAGTTTGCAGCAACTGCTATAGTTGTTAATAAGGTCTGAAAGGTTAATTTTTCTTATTCTGGTCTTGAATATTGCAAGGATTGGTGATCTCCTCCAATATTGCAAGGATTGGATGATGTCACAGATTCTAGGTTAACCAACTCTTTGAGTTAACCAACTCTTTGAGCTGGGGGTTCGTTTACAAAGTTTTAAAGAATTAAGAAACATGTACCATTACAGTTAAGCCTACCTCATTTAGGCCATACTGGATAATCATTGTTTTAGCTGACTTAAAACATCAGTTATAATGCTGCTGTGAAGTTTTGATGTTTAAAAAGCAAGTATATGAAATAAATCAAACTGTTTAAACGACATTGTCCTGATGTTGTACTTACGTTTTTTCACGTGCTGGTGGGCGGCGAGCCCGTAGCCATTTCAAATATTCTTTTAAGGCTTGTGTTTCGTTTCCTGATATGTTTAGCTGTATTTTAATGCAAATTAAAATGTCGAAATTACCGATACATTTGTAACTTCAGTTTTTCTTCGCTCGACACCGGAAAGCTGTAAAATATGAGCTGTGACATTTTATTTCCTGAGCATAAGAAAGATTAGAAAATGTGTTTAGATAAATGTTAGCAATTTCAAAATCCGTAACTAATCCCTTTAGAAACGAAACAAGTTTGCATTAATTCATATGATGGCCACTGAAACTTGGAAAATATTTTACAATAGCTTACTCTCTATAGCAAACGAGCCATGAAGAACATAATGACTAGCTCACAGTTGGCTTGTTAGCTCAGTTGGTAGAGCATTTCACCGGCAATGAAGAGGGTTCAAATATAATGGGACAGAAAACTAGGTAACACAGAGACAATAAAAGAACTACAATAAATACAATTTGGGTCGCTTGTTTCAGGTTGAACAAGCTCTGGAAATAACAAAGAAAGGGCTAACAATCGCATTACCTCGAAAAATCGAGAAAAAGCTGCCGGTCATCACTGCTGCGAGTAGCATTAGCAGAAGCAGAAGTAGCATCAAACCGGGTGGATTTGTCTTTCTGCAGACTTTATCCTGCGCTTTCTTGATAATTTTTCATCTTCCGAGTTGTCTGCGAGATTATCTTGCTCATATTCTTGGACAACAAACCATCGGCTAATTTAATCAATTTTTGTCGTTTGCGGATTAAAGTCAAAGAAGTTTCCAAAGTTTTTAAGCTAGACGTGCTCTCCTCTTCTCAGAGAATCAAGCGCTGAGGAATAGTGATCTTCTACCACCTCATTAAACTTATCAGTAATGAACGGATGGTTATACATGTTTTCAGCGATATGCTGATAATCATATCATATGCAAAGGACTGATTCAGGAAAAAATAAATCATGGAAATTAATTAAACATACTGTGGTCAAGAAACTTAAGAAGCATAAGCTCACTACCATACTTTAAAATTGATGGAAGGTAAGAGAACAGTTGAGAGTACGAAATGAAAGGCATGAAGACAAAGAAACAATATTTATTGTGATTAATTTTGATTGGTGATTTAACCGCTTTTCTTGATACGAGTATGAGTGACTGCTTCAACAGTTCGATCACAAGTGTCCGATTATAACTAACTGTCTGATTACACTATCCGATTAAAACTTTACGGAATGATTATATATTAGTGATTCGAATGTACCAAAAACATTTGAGGAATTTGTAATGGTTATGATCAACCTGAAATGAAGTAATCCTGTTGGCTTGGAGACTCATCAGGAGGTTAAATTCTTACATTTCGCTGTAAAAGTAAATGAATATCCCATTCTGAAAGCAAAGAACAAAAACTGGAATGCTGGAATAAAGTATTAATTGTTTAGGTCGTCAATCAGTAGTCAGTCGGCAGAAACGAGCACAATTTTCTGCAAAATTGACTGGAGAGCAAATGTATGTTGCCCCTGAGGCCTCTTTTTAAAAAGGGTTAAGGAGTCTCTCGGAAGATTTTTTCCACCTCGCCATACATTTCTTATTATTTTCGTTCAAAGATACCCTTACGGGTGATTCAGTGCGGGTAAGACTCGACCCATAGTTTAGAAATAAGGTCAATTTAAATACCTCAGAGAATTTGTGCGCTGAAAAGCCTAATTAATCTTTGACATTTCTAAATAAACATCTGATAATCTTAACAAGTCTATTTTAGAACGCGCCTGGTTACAGGGCATTTAGAGGCAGCGTATTCTAAAACTAGAAAAAATCATGATAGTTATAGCCAAAATGTACCTTTAATTATTTTGAAATATGATCTACAAATACTCTCTAATATTTATATCTAACATTTTGTCAAAATGGTGGAGAAAAATAATACAGAGTACTTGGTGATCAGATCACAAAATCGGTTTGCACATTTAAGGTTTAACAAAATACCTTGGTGCCTTTCGCTGAGCGTGGTGGGCTTGCTTGACAGCACATAGTTTCCTCCTTAATTGCGACTCAACATTATTCTGAACTCGTCATAAACATATTTTTATTTGCTCAGCTAATGTAATGTTCGCAACATCATTAGTATAAAAATTGTAGCCTCGTGAAACTGTTATTTCGATGAACATTTAAAGTATACATCGGACTTCCATTCCAAAGTATTGTCAAGCACTGAAGGCGATTGAAAGCAAATGCAATGATGTTCTCTTGGTTTTTGCGATGATGTTTACTTGCGGCAGATACATGGTAACCAGAAATTATTGCTGTATGGTTGACAGCTTTTTCTGGATTCATTCCATTGAATGATTGTTCTTCTGGTTGTCATGTTTTGTTCACCTCTAAAATCTAACACCGTCGACCGTGTATTTGCTTTCCACAATTTCGGAAATGCTATAAGGAGTGGTTAGGATTCTGAGACACCCTCACCTTTCTGTGATATTTTTTGGAGAGGGATGAAAGAGTATGACAAGTTTACCACCATTCCTAACTCTGTGGATACTCGTGGAGTTTGCTGGCTCGTCGGATGAGGATATTTTAATGATCAAAATGCGAACGAAACGCGAAAAAAGGCCGAAAACGTGAAGTTTGAGATTTGATTTGCTGACGATCAAGATGTGCACACGAGACTACAAACCTTGAAGGTTAGTCTTAAGATGTTGATGTCTTACTTCTATGAATCACGAAGAGGTGTGTGGAGGCGATCGTGAGATATTCGTTTCGATAATAGAAGGTAGTTTACAATTTGATCTTATTTTACTTCAACTTTGAAATAAAATTACGTTAAGTTCGAGGTGGCCCCCAAGCTTCAAATCACTTCAAATAACATCTTCTCTTCTTTCTCTTTGTAGTCCCACAGGACACAAGGCTTAAAAAAATGTTCCAGCTTCAGGATTGAGTTGCTCTTTCTACAACCTTCGGCGAATTCGTTTTGGGGAGGTTGAGGTGGATTTTCCAAGTCATGACTCACAACTGTCTTTGGTTTTTTTGTTCTCCAAGTCTGTTGTATTTTGCATGTAGGCAGGTGTCTTCACAACGTTTATAGTCTTGCCTCGTTTCTCTCCGGTTTTATCTTATTTTGTTGCTGTGTTTTTGTGAGAATTTTTCTGATTGCCCTTTTGGGCTTGAAGTGCTAACTAGAGGATAAACTTCGGTAGAACTTGTTTTATCACATGGCCCCCAAATCCCTCACCACTGTCAATTCATTTTTTATTTATTTAGCTTTCGGTCTAACCAGTTCATTTACCTTTGTTGTTTGGCATGTATAAGAGTCTTTTCAGACCATCAAATTGTTATACAATTCTTGTAATTTAATAGGTTGGAGAATAAGGTTGCAAAGAGTGTACATGATTTTGTTGTGCAGTTGAAATGATAAATGAAAGTGATTTTTACTAGTGCTTGTTTTCATTCACAATTTCCCCACATCATCAATCATATCTGATGATATTTCTGAGACTAATGATTGAAAAGACTATCTTACTCTGATAAAATCCATAATTATTCCTCCATTTCTAACCAGATGGAGCTACCATATCTCTAGCACTGGCGTTGTCTTACTTTCCTTTACTCGACATTGATCTTTTTTATTTAGGTAATCGACCCTGCCGATTGTGATTCATATAAAAAAAAAAACTTTTGGAAACAAAATATAAACTTCTCTAAACTTTAAATTTTTGCCAAAATTGGAAGTACACTGCACTAGCAGCATAGTTGAAGCTTTAAAAAACGTTTACAGGAAGGCGAGTACTTCAAGTGATCACCGATAACTTGAGATAGCAATGACACGATAAAAGTGTACTATCCAATTCTTTTGTGCTCTTCGACAGGCCACCTGCATCCTTCAAAAATAACATCATCTACATCGATCGCCCAAACAATCACAAGACAAGACTCGAACAATCTTTTACATTTTGAAAATAACTTCCTTCCTCACATCACACAATAGCTTCAAGACTTTGCCGCTTCCATCTAAGTTACAGAAGAAAAATAAGAAGAAAGGTTGTCTCAAATACTTGAACCATTGTTTTTTCCGACCTATTTTACTGCTTCTTTTCTTTCGCAATTTTCGAGCGGGAAACTGACGCAGGCGCATACCAGCGGTTTCTCGTATCAAACTAAAATTTATGAAACATGCGCAACAAAATGCCCCTCTGCTAAGTTGTGTAGGAATTGTTGCTTAGAAGCTTTTAGCCATGCGAAAAAACAATGTGGTCTCTTCCGTTACAAAAAAAAAGTCGGTGAAGAAAACCTCTTTTTTCACCATGTGCCATTATTCAGAATTCCACCAAATTACGTATGTAAACTGCCGAAGGAATGATCTTCAAAATGACGTAAAGTTTTTTTTGCGCAAATGTTTTCTCGCGACGCAGGAAACTCTTCAAAATAGCACACGGAAGACATAAAATCACGCAATATGTAGATTGCGTGACCAAAGAGTTAAGGAGCATTCCTGCCTTTGAAATTACTCAAAATCGTACAGGAGAACTTTTTCAGAAACAAATAACAAATTCATACCCAGTTTTGTTAAATCACTTTGTCTTTCATCTTTTGAAGTTTGTTTCTGCAGAGATATTCTGCCATCGTTCTGTCTAATACGATTATGCAGCAGTGTCAGCAACGGTATACGATTAAAAACCTTGCTGGTCTCTCGCATACGATTCTTAAGTTTCTGTCCCTTACTTGACTTGCTAACCCGTGCCTTTTAACTTGCCCCTACGGTAAACGAAAATCCACAAAATGTTACCTCACAGAGGCCCCTGAAGGAGTTAAGTGAGGGCTTGCGTGACCTAATTTGCATAATTGCGGTACGAGTCGTTGTGCTCGTGTGACGGAATAATTGGACCTACGAGTGGGGTCTGTCGACGTCATTTAAATAGGCACGAATACGAGGAAAAGAAATAATGAGTCTAGATATCCATTTTGCTCTGAGTTTTCCTCAATTTGTACTTGTGTTACATTTTTTTTCCGCGCGGGTAAAACTATGATGTTTGTTGACTTTTCTATTTAAAAGCGAGACAGTGAATTAAATAAATAAACTTTAAAAAAAATTGCTCCATTCGATTTCTCTCACGTGAAACTAAGAAATATAATTATTTCCCGCCCCTTTTGAATCGGAAGTCTTGCTTGTGAATGAAACGGAAGCTTCTTGCTCGGTTAAGTTTATAGTTGGAGTGCTTGCTCGTACGATCGACGAGACAGGAGTAAATTATTTGAGGTGGTTCCCTTGGTGTCGTGCAATAAGGATGTACAGGGTCATAAAAGTGCTTGGTGTTTTGCCGGAGTTGAGAACGAGAGTGAACTTATCCTTGCCCGAGCAGGTATTTTTTACATGAGTGCAAAGGATATAAACGCCGTAACAATTTGTCCATTCCACCGTTCTGAGCTTGGCACTGCTGGATGGCGAAGGAGCCAGAATACCTGCAGAATTCCAGATGAGTCGCTTCCCACGGCAAAGGAAAAGGTGTCAAGGGAGACAGAGGCGTTAGCAGACCGATATCAAAAGTTATATTTCAGATAACCGGCATCCTTGTACCTCTAGGTTCAGGTGTGGCTTTCATGAACCCTATTGCAAAAAAGGTAATATTGTTATGTAATATATGTGCTCTATGTATTCAGATATTGTTACTTTTAAAGAAATGCAATTTTTCAGTAGACATAAATTATTGGCTGCGTGAGTCTTAAGGAGTTAGGAACTCATACCTTGAATAAAGTACGTCGAAGGTTTGACGGCTTCGGGCTAGCCTAAGTTTGTTCTTTCTGTATTACTTCCCCGATTTGTAGTCATTTTTTCGATCATGGGGAGGAAGAGCTCCATGTCAAAGTTAACTTCCACTGAAAGTCATTTTACTCGTCATCGTTGTTGCCGTCATCGTCTTCATCATCATTTTCGTTATTATCATCATTAACATCATCAGCATCATTATTATTATCATTGTCATTATCATTACCATTATCGTTTTCATAACTGTTTCTTCTATTACCATTGCACAGGTATCTGTAGAAAATGCAGAGAGATTTTTGAAAGCAGGTCACAGATTGATGAACTAATGCTTGCAATCGAGGATCTAAAGATGGTGAGCAATCTAATCGATAGGTTCAATCGAATTGCACCGCCTTTTTTTTTTAACGCAATAACACTTTCTGAAGAAGTAAATAAAGTTAAACTAAAATTTATATTTGTTGTTGTAAGTAATGTAGGAGGGCCTAATTAAGCAAGAGCACTGACGAGCCCGCTGCAGTGCAAAAAAATTCCGTAAATTGATTGCCAAGCCATATAGCCGCTACTCAAACTTGTGCTTAGAATATATCCTCAGGCCAACAGTAGTGACATACCAATGAATCCTACGGCTGCTCCAGAAAAACATGAACCTCCTGCATTGGCTACGGAAACAACGGAGACCCTTTACCACCCATCTGAGAGCTCAGAAGATTTTGAAAGCGCAAAAGAGGTAAAAGGTACTTGTAGTAATTCTAAAATACCACCGGGACTGACCGCGGAAACACCGGGGAGCTTTTACCACCCATCTGAGAGCTCCGAAGATTCCGATGGCGCAAAAGACACAACGGCGCAGAACACAACGAACGTAAAGCAAGACAAGTTGTGATAGCAGCCCTAGAAGAAATTGCACCTGGGAACGCTGAAATCCTCTTGAGTTAACTAGTGATATCAAACGTCGTCGCACTGACAGAGGACGAAGTAGACTTAACGCTTGTTGACGCCTTAGCAGAATGCTACAAGTGTGCGAGCCACTGGAGCACACGAAGGCAAATCCTATCCATTATTTCTGACAAAGTTATCTATCGAAAGTTACAGAGTTGGATTCCTGGTCTAACACGATATAGATATAATGTCGCTAGGCAACACGCTCACATGTATGAAGGAGGTGCTGAAGTTGAAACTCGTAGTGTGCCGAGCCTCACAGCTCGACCACTTCCTTGACTTCATCACAAGTGAACACATTATCCAAGAACTTCCATTTGGTGAACGGACATTGAAAGTATCATCCGAAAAGAAAATAACAGTACTCAATGTGGTAAGAAAGGTCATCCCAGAGCGAGTTATTCAACAGTATAACCTGTTTTGCACTGAGACGGTTTTTGCTCCGATGGGACGCAGCACCCTTCATAACATTCTAGATGTGTGCTCTGCTAGTGTAAGGAACTCATTACAGGGACTCGATTACTTTACAGGGCAAGGCGCACAGGCTTTTGATGATTTAGAGAGTGTTGTCGATAAGCTCGGAGAAGACTGTGGGATGGGCTCATCCTGGGTGAAAGAAAAGAAGGAACAGCTCAAGGAAGGGAAGAGATATCTGAAGAGTGATTACAAGGTACCATTATTATCCCTATTATCATTATGATTATCATTATTGCTATAATAACGATCATAACACAAAAAATAATCGAGTGTGCTTCATCAGTTCTTATCACAATACAGAGATATGAATTATTAATAAATACATGCAGATAGACAGGGACCATAGTCATTATCATACCTTCCAATTCGAGATTTTTGTTTTCAATTAATAGGTACACATTTCAACGAGCTCAAGTGTACCAGACCATTGTCGAGCCTACGCGCTAAGTTGTCCAGACGACACAGACTACCTTGAAATTTGCCACCACAACCACAACCACACATGCGACCGGTGTTCTAGTGTTACATCTGTTGTTGCTGACAATACAATAAATTCTTGGAAATCTCACTTACTGCGTTCAACAAACCAGAACGAGTCTAGATTAGACGTCATCGATGAGCTGGATGAAACTTCTGTCTTACTGGTCTTAGACTGGGCTATGAAATATCTACCAAAGAAATTCAGGGAGAGCCAAACAGACTGGTTTGGTAAGAGAGGTCTGCCATGGCATATCACAGTTGCGATGAGAAAGGGAAATGATGGCAAGATTGAGATGATGATATTTGTACACTTATTTGAGACCTGTAACCAGGACAGTTCTGCAGTTCTTGCCATACTTAACGACGTCTTTCGTCGACTGAAGGATGTCATGCCTCATTTACAATCTATTTATCTTAGACAAGACAACGCCGGGTGTTACCACTGCGCTTTAACCCTGGTTACAGCCAGCAAAGTAGCAGAGCTAAATAAACTACGCAGAATGGATTTTTCAGATCCCCAAGGAGGGAAGGGATCTTGCGATCGGAAAGCTGCAACGATCAAATCCCATATGGCCGTCCATTTGAATTCAGGCCACGATATAGAGTCGGCATCTCAAATGCAGGAGGCAATAGAACCATTTGGAGGTATCCCTGGAGTAAAAGCAGTATTGTGCAGGCCTCCTTTGTCTTCCATTAAAAGCCCGTGAAATGGGATGGTGTGAGCTTTGTAAACAACGTTCATTATGGCGAGGGAGGTGTGAGAGTATGGAGATCCTACAAAATTGGAAGAGACAAATTCATTCCTTGGAGCAAGTTTCATGTTCCTGACCAGTACGAAGTTCCAACTCTGGAATGCAGTGCAGCAAGCGAAAATATAAAAGCAAGTTTTGTTCCTATCAAGCCGAGACGAGCTGAGGTTGCTAAAACATCTTAAAAGCACCAAGACAGTACTGATGAAGGTACCGATGATTCAAGTGAAGAAGCGCGCGCTTCCACGACAAAAATATTTTTTTCTGCTCGGAAGAGGGTTGCATCAAGTCCTATCAACGCCATTCGTGATCACAGAAGCATCTCGAATGTGGGAGACACAAATATGTTCTTGAATATGAAACTCTTTATGACCGCGCCGTGCTAGAGTATGCCTCTAGACTGGAGAAGGGACCGGGTGCTGTGCCGGAACTGCGGGACACGGAATCCACCCCGACATCGTGTGTAGCTTCTGTTGAAATGAGATGGGCCTTAAAACAGAGTCGTTCTCGCAATATTCGTTTCACTGGTGAGCAAAAGTTTTTAATCGTATACCGTTACTGGCACTGGTCAATAATTGTACTAGACAGAACGATGAGAGAATATCCCTGCAGAAACAAACTTCAAATGATAAAAGAAATTAGTAATTTAACAAAAATGGGTATAACTATGTTATTTGTTTCTGAAAAAGTTCTGCTGTTCGATCCGAAGTCATTTCGAAGGCAGGAATACTCCCGAACTCTCTGGTCACGCAATCTACATATTGCGTGATTTTATGTCTTCCGTGTGCTATTTTGAAGAGTTTCCTGCGTAGCGAGAAAACATTTGCTCAAAGAAAAATTTGCGTCATTTTGAAGATCATTCCTTCGGTAGTTTCATGCGTAATTTGGTGGAATTCTGATAATGGCACATGGTGAAAAAAGAGGTTTTCTTCGCCGACACTTTTTTGTAACGGAAGAGAGCACATTGTTTTTTCGCATGGCTAAAAGCTTTTAAGCAACCAATTCCTACACAACTTACCTTTTACAGAAGACGAAGAGTCTATAAAAGAGCATACGTTGGTTAGATTTCCCTTGATGAAATATCTTTGAAATGCGAAGCGAGCGAAAGTGTTCAATTTTCGACACGTTATGACCCGATCCATCGATTCTAGAAGGTGAAAGCAAAAAGTTCGTTGTTAAGGATATCGAACAAAAGAACAGTTTTTTGATTAGATCAATTATCAATTACTTTGTGTGCCTAGTTACGATCGTAGTTACAATGTTTATCTTTTTCCTATTGGTTTGTAATCGGATCTTTTAGCGTCACCACGCGCATATAAAAGTTATCTTAGCGTCCCTTTAGGCCAGAGTTTCGCAAGATTTCGCCTTGAATAGCAGTACCTTCGTTCTTTCGTTCTAAACCTTTGGCACAAGCGGAACCGATGTGTAAGTAATTTTGTTAGTTTTATTTCAATGTGTTTAAGTTTAGTTTTTCACCTTGGTTGATAGCGCACATTTGTACTGTGTTGTACAATAGTACAACTAATTATCTTGAGATCAAAAGAGTAATTTGAAAGAACTAAACGCTCAGACAGCAACGCCCACATTTTAGTCTTTGGGCTGTTAATCAGCCGCAAATGTTCATCGTGTAGCCGATGTTTGAATCTCGAGTAGTTTCAATTTAGCCTTTTATGATTTGTTTATGTTGATTTACGTTAATTGTTGTTATTTTAATCGCGTTATCGACATAGGCACGTAAAGCGTTTCTTTCATGCCTTTCGCACCAATTCAAGTAGATTCATGCATTCGTTATAATATTATTGTAATTTCAGTTTACGATCGTGATCGTCTTTGTGATCGTCTTCGTCATTGTCTTCGTGATCTGAATAAACACCGTTAACCGTCATCTTGGTTTTCGTGGTTTTACTACGACCTGTAAAATAGTCCCGACATCTGCGACACTTAGCAAACATGCCTTAGCGACACCCCTCGAAGTTTCGTCTTTCGTCGCAAGCGTCACATTCGTTTTTCTCGAAAAAAAAAAAACACATTTGAGGAAAAAAATACACAGTCTTTCTTGTCTTACTAGGGTCTACTTGTGTGCAAAACTTGAGACAATTTGAATTTTTGACCCTTGCCATAAAAATTTCATTTTTGTTTGATCTTTGCACGGATGTCCTCTTAAAATCTCGAAAATATAGATGCCTGTTTTTTAAAATTTAAACACAGCGATAGAAATAAAAGCTTTTAAGGTGGAACGGATAAGAACCGAGACTCGAGAGAAATTTAGGGTCAAGACGGAAAAGAAACTGCTTATCCACTGAACAATTCAGGGGTCTTAGTATTGACTGAAACATTCAACACAAACTCAAAACTTGTTTTAGAAGCGCAAATCTAACACAATCCTTGGTTTTTACTTGAGGGATATTACAGTTTACCTCCGAAAGACGAAAAACCCCCAAACCCTTTTGAAAGGTTTCAGTATCGTGGAGTTCTCTATTTTGACAATAGAGCCATTTCTAATTTCGGTTTTTCTTCGCTCAACAACGGAGATCTGTAAATATGAGCTATCATGTGACATTTTATTCCCTGAGCACAAGAAAGATTAGAAAAATGTGTTTAGATAAATGTTAGAAATTTCAAAATCGATAACGAATTACTTTGGAAGCGAAAAAAGACAGCAAATGTTTGCATCACCTCATGGCCGCCATGTTGACACCCCTTGCATGGGCACCAACTTGGCGTTCCCATCCGAAGCGCTATAAATTCATGTCAGACATTCAGGCTAATAACTCATCAGCGGAAATGGCTACAGACCTGAAATTTGAGAAGTATTCTACAATAGCTCATTCTTTCTAGCAATCGATCTATGAAGACAACGATGAAAAACGGCGAAGACTACAACCAACATGAAGGACCACAAAAATATAACTAGTAATAATCAAAGATTGGTAAAGCGCGTTCCATCTTTAGTAAAAGTTTTTTATTTTTATTTTATTGATTGCGCAGAGAAAATAATCGGTGTCTTCAGCTCAAGGCGGCCAAGAAAACATTTGCAACTGAGATCGAGGCTATTTGTGCCACAGAGCCAGTCAGCCAGCCAGCCGGTCCAAAATGGCGCCTGAGGAACTAGTCCATAAAACCCTCGAGAGTGATTTTCCTAAAAACGACACGATTAGTATGCGTTCCCCTTCGTCGAACGCAATTATATGACGAGGCAACGTTTTCTCTCGAGATTCCAGCAATGCAGATTCAGCGGTGTTATGAATGAAAGAAATCTCAGAACCAGACTGAAATGACTTTATAAGTGCAGAATTGATATCTGTGTCGTGTTTGTTAACGCTTCTGTTACATGTCCAAAACTGAATATTTAATGCATTGCAATCACTAAATACGTACAAGGCGTGCAAAGGTGTAAATTATACAAAGGTCCGTGCAATATTATGGTAATACATGTTGGTGCAACGAGGCATGTGATACATAGTTGTGTTACATGTTCATAAAACGTTGGATATACGAGGGCACTTTACCTGCTTTGAACAGTAAATTTTGTAGGCTTGAAAGAAATCTACGCTCTCCAAAGGAATGCTTCCAAAGTCAACGTTAAAAAATTGCTAGATGTAATAAAGAAAGAAGAAGTCACTTACAAAGACAACTGAAATGTGTGTTAGAAAAACAAAATTTGGCCCCTCAACATATTTCAGATTTGTGCTGTTATCTGCTAAACGTATCTGGGGGTATACCCTACGGTATACATGAAGCGTTCGAGTAATCAGAACTGGGATTTGCATCCAATTTTGCAAGCTTTCTCTGCAAATTTTTTTAGAAGGTTCTCTAGATAAACTTGGAATTCTGACCAGCATAACTTTTAAACGATACTTGACATAAGGGCGTAACAAGTGGCAGCTCTGTTATTTACAGTTCTTTCTAGATTCCTTGATAATTCATGTACACTCTGACACAGAGTCTGTCACGTGACCCTCCAATATGAAAGCTACCTGATCGTTATGAAGGTCATTCAAGCTCTCTTCACTTCAGAGAACGCCACACTCTTAACTGACAAATTCCAAACGAAATTTTGTCTTTGATGGTGTGTACTGTGGCGGCAGTGATGTTCCTACTTGCACTCAGCTCATATTGCGTTGTGATAACAAACAAAATACTGCGAAAAAAATGCGTGCCTACAGTACCATCCACCAAAATTGTCAGGCCAACGAACCCGATGTCAATCATCCATGACCAAATATAGTCATAACACGAGATTAGTCAACCCACTCTGTGCAGTGAATCAAAGATTTTGATTGTTAACACAGCTGGGTCTATAGCTGCTCGCTTGTATACATTTCTAGATCAGGTACACATGGTTTTAGTTCAGCTACACGACTCTCAAACTTCGCAACCTCAAGACAGCTGTGCACCTATGAACAGATTCAAAGCCATCACTCCACAAGCTTATTGAAGTAGAGATATAAAAAACCGTTGATTCAATCAATTCCTTTTCATGATATTTTCTTCCATCATCTGATATCTCCATGTTCTATACAGGGTATCCACTGGTTAACCATACTGTCACTTTGAATTAACAGTTAGTTTATACTTAGCGTGCGGTCATGGCCGATATACGGGAAGTTTAGACAGCGACAGAGAAGTTGCTCGAGGCGTCGTTTTTAAAAATTTCCACGCGCTCCACGTCTCCATGAACGCACGTATGAACCAAGTGTTTTATATATATTGTTTTCTAGCAATTTAAATCTACTGGGAAAAGACGGCGCTCCATAAATGCAAAACAGATTGAATTTTTACTGAAAAAATTTCTAAAGAGATAACGGTTTGACAGCTTGCTCTTAAACTAAAACAAATAACAGTTTTAGCCAAAATGTACTTTTGAGTATTTTAAAATCTTATCGCCAAGTATTCTGTACTACTTTTATCTAAGATTTTGATCAATGGAGAACGGAGAATGGAACCATTTAGTGGCACTTTTAAAAATTCTGACCGCCGGGCTTTTGGTCCGTGCCCGGCAATCTGATCAGAAGCATACAAAGTGTTGACAACCGAGCAATATTATAGGCTGCACGGCACGGAGAATTTGTCCACTAAAAGCCAACTATCTTTGACATTTCTAAACAAACATCTGATAATCTTAACAAGTTTGAAAGAACCTGTCGATGGAAATTCTCTGAAAATTTCTGACTGCCAGACATTTCATCTATTTTAGAACGTACCTGGTTGAAGCGCATTTAGAGACAGCGTATTCTGAAACTAGAAAAATTGATAGTTATAGCCAAAATGTTCTTTTAAGTATTTT
Source organism: Pocillopora grandis (assembly GCA_964027065.1). Lineage (NCBI taxonomy): Eukaryota > Metazoa > Cnidaria > Anthozoa > Scleractinia > Pocilloporidae > Pocillopora > Pocillopora grandis. Next base: position 7,468,987 of record OZ034744.1, read on the forward strand.
GAAATCTGATTTTCGAGTATTCTCTAATATTTTTATCTAACATTTTTTATAAAGAAAAACTAAATATACCATTTATGAGCGAAAAATGTCTGAATTCTTTGCGTTTAAACGAAATGCGTAATAGAATGGCCATGCTTGAGTCATTGTCTACCTTTTAGACGTCGTGGTCTAAAATAACCATTCAAGGCCAGGAGATTGGCATACCCGCCCATGCCTATCTCTAGTGACTATATAAGCGTGTACTTCATAGTTCATTTTGTAGCATGCGCGACACAAATCAATAAAAATGATTCAGAGAGAATCAAATTGTATACGTAAGAGTCGAAGAAATTAACCAGAGTTCCACAGAGTGGTGTAAAATTGGATGTAAGTTGATTGTGCATTAGAGAACCGAGAAAGGCAGATCGAGAGTACTTGGTGCCTTTCGCATGGTGGGCTTGACAGCGCATAGTTTCCTCCTTAAGTGCGAACCAACATTATTCTGAACTCTTCAGTAACGTTTTTGTTTTGCTCAGTTACTGTAATGTTCGCAACATCATTAGTATGAAAATAGTAGCCTTGAAACTGTCATTTCAGTGAAAATTTAAAATTCACATTGGACTCTTCCATTCCAAAGTATTGTGAAGCATTGAAGACGAGTGAAAGCAAATGCAATGGAATTATCTCGGTTTTTCCGATGATACATGGTTTTTTGCCGCAGATACATGGTAACCAGAAATTAGTGTTGTATGGTGAACAGCTTGTTCTTGATTCATTCCACTGTATGATTTTTGTTCTGACTGTCATGTTTTGTTTACTTTGAAAATCTAACACTATCGACCGTGTATTTGCTCCCCACAATTTCAGAAATGCTATTAGAAGTGGTTAGGATTTTGAGACAAATTTATGTTAAATTCAACTGAAACATTGATACTAGTGATAAGGTTTATTTTTTTTGCGGTAAAGAACTGCACTTGACTTGAAGATTAGCTTAATTGTTTTATAAAGGACATTGAACTCTTTAAAAACATGTTTCAACAGTTCTTCTGTCATCCTCAGTTCTCAATAATTCAAAGTACAAAGTTGAATTTAAAGTGTGTAACAAAATGCTGATAAGACCTCTCACATTTTCAGACATCTACATAATTCTCCATTATGTCTCACCCTTTGTTCTGATGAGTGTTTTAGCATCTTGGATCACGCTTCCCCAACTTTTCAACCTAAAATCAAAGAAGCTATCCACATTCAGCGGAAGAAACCTACACTTAATCATCAACTTTATTATGTTAATTTAAAACTTTCCTTGTAAATGCATACGTTGGTGTGTTATTATTGTTTGTTTCGTCGAATCAGCGCTTTGTTACGCACTTTAAATTCAACTTTGTACTTTGTATTATTCAGAACATTCAACTCTGTAAATCACTGCAGTTATTCATTGCTCGTTGCCAGGTAGAAGGCTAAGCTATAAATTTTTTCAACTTGTTACTCAAAGAACAGCTTGGCGAAGAACGTGGATGGGAAATGAATTGCTTTTGTCAACCCCGTATTCCAAGGATCGCTTTCCCAGTCAATCATCAACCCTGCAGAGTGGTTTAAAGGCGATTGACGTGTTGGCAGCTGACTAGCGATAACAAGCACATGTAAAAAAGTTCTCGTAATTTTACACGTGTTCTGTTAAGGCTTTTCCCAAGGCTGAAAATCATTACAAAGCACCGCACTTCACATAATAAAAGCCTTCATCAGACAAGTGTATGTGACATTTTGCATTTTGTTCCTCTGTATAGAATGGATGAGAAGCAGTTAAAAGCAAGCTTAATGAAGTATTTCGGAGAGACAGCAGCAAAAATAACCAAAGAAACAACCGAAGATGAGATCAAACGCATTTATGCTGCACGGTCAGCAACATATGACGAGGTACTCTAAAATAGTAAAATAATAATAATAGTGGTCTGGGGGACCATGTGGCACATCGCCGTTTGACCCACCGGACACCTGATCCATTATTCAGGGCTGCGTTTCTCGAATGTTCCAGTACTACTGGAACATTCGGGTCCCGCTGCAACATTCCTAGATCCCAATTGAGGGAATAATAGTGCAGTCTTAGTATAGGTAATCATATGATTTCGAGTACAATTTGGAATAAATGAGCATTAGACTCACTAACCGTAACTAACCGAAAAGTTACCGGAGCTCTCGAGGAAAAGGTGCCCAAGGCGACACTAGACTTGTGTCGTCTTTATCGAACATCTCCAATCGTAATAACCGGCTTGAACTTTCTCATCATATAGGAACATTCAGCGGCGCACACTTCATATTTCAAGCCACTAGCCGAATCTTTGCATAACGCCCTTAAAGAAGTTAAACAGGACAAACCAAAGGATCAGATCAAAATCATTGACGTTGGAGCTGGGACAGGGCTTATAAGAGTTGAGCTCAAGAAACTCGGATACACCAACTATGTGCTTTGGACATCTCAGCTGAGATGTTAAAGGAAGCAAAGAAAAAAGAGGTCTATACTGAGTTCATCTGTACGTCTTTGAACGGGCAGCCGATACCTCAGATTGAATCTGGGCAACTCGATGCTTTGATTTGTGGTAGGGCGCTCATTGCAGGGCTTATCGGCTCCTCTGCTTTCGTGGAGATGATAAGAATGGTTCAAACTGGTGGGTCTTTCGTAGGAGTTTACCGAGGCACAAGCAAGGATGTCTTCGGGGAGTCTGTTCTGTGGCTTATTGTTGGACTTGACGCTAAAGAATCATTTAGTCGCGGTTTCAAAGCAATCTCTTTTTGAATCTTTCAAACGCTGTAAAAAAAAGAAACAATTACAACAAAAACGGACACTAGCCTTTAAACATTATACTTTGATAAACCTTTGAGGGAATAATAATGTTTTTAAGCAAAAATGAAAAAAAAAGGATCATTTTAGATTGAAGACAGGATTTTAAAAAAGGAAAAAACGTTTAAAATCCTATCAAAAGTTTTTTTGCGTGGTTGTTTTTGTTTTTTGAAAACTCAAACCGTGAGATGGATCAGGTAGTGAAGACTCACCTAACACCCTTCTAGATAAATTCCCTTAACATCTGGCATCTGACCCGTAAATCTTCTTCTAGGGTCAAATGTTCTCTCTGCAAATTCGTTTAAAGAATTTCTTGATATATCAAGATCACGCGCTCAAGCTGGTCTCTTCAACTTCTCTTTGGATGATATTACAGTTTATAGGTTAACCCTTTAACTCCCATGGGTGACCGAGACAGACTTTCTCCTTACAGTATCAATATGATATCAAGCAGACAAGTAATTGGAAAACAAAAGAATATGTCAATTGGGGTATTATTGGTTGGTCCAATACCAAATTCTCCTAACTAACATCATAGGAATTATATGACAGACATTAAAGAGATCCAAGGAGTGAAAGGGGTAACCAACTCTGTGAGTTAAATCTGATAAATACATGGACAAATAGGAAAAAGGATGGAAATGTCCCATGATAAGACCTTACAAGATACGCACTAAATTCCTATGTGGACTTCTTTGCAGATGGCGTCCTCTGTTTCAATATAAGGAAAGAGGAATTAGAACACTATCAAGAAATGATGACAGAGCTGGAGAAAGATGGCGATTGGATATGCATGTCCAAAGAGTCTTCACCTTTCTATGCAGCCGAGGACATGCCCAGTGATTGCTGGGGGTTCGTTTACAAAGTTTCGAAGAACTAAGAAACATGTATCATGGCAGTTACGCCTAACTCATCTAGGCCATACAGGAAAATTATTGTTTTAGCTGACTTGAAACATCAGTTATAATGCTGTTGTGATGTTTTCATTGATGTTAAATCAAAAGCAAGTATATGAAACAAATCCAACTGTTCAAACGACATTGCCCTGATGTTGTACTTACAGTTTTGGAAATGCCAGTGGACAGCGCCTGCCGACAGATTTTTCAAATTTTCTGTTACGGCTTGCGTTTCATTTCCTGATATTAAAAATTTCGAAAATATAGATGCCTTTTTAAAAAAGTTAAAAAATTTAGAGCCAAGACGGAGAAGAAATTGCTTTTCCACTGAACAACTCAGGGGTCTTAGTATTGACTGAAACATTCAACACAAACTCAAAACTTGTTTTAGAAGCACAAATCTAACACAACCCCTAGTTTTTACTTGACTTCCACCATAAAAATAAAAATAAGAGGGCATTTTATAGCTTATCTCCGAAAGAAGAAAGACCTCTGAAACCTTCAGAAAGATTTCAGCATCGTTGAGTTCTCTATTTTGAAAATAGAGCTATTTATAATTTCGGTTTTTCTTCGCTCGACACCGGAAAGCTGTAAAATATGAGCTATTGTGTGACATTTTATTCCTTGAGCATAAGAAAGATTAGTAAAACGTGTTTAGATGAATTTCAGCAATTTTTAGCAATTTCAAAATCGATAACTAATCACTTTAGAAGCCAAACAAGACAGCAAATGTTTGCATTACTTCATGGCCGCTACTTGTGTAGTGATGCCCATGCAGGTGGGCATGGGCATCAACTTGGCGTTCCCATCCGAAGCGCTATAAATTTATGTCAGTACACTGCGTGGAAGAAACGGATATAGGCGATCCTCGCAGCTATGAACACTACTGAACGAATAGTTGAAATAAGACCCAAAAAAAAATTCAAGCCCGTACGGGATTTGAACCATGACCTACAGGCCTAAATTTTTTTTCAGGTCTTATTTACAGTACTCGTTCAGTGGTGTTTGTAGCTGTGAGTATCGCTTATATCCGTCATCAGTGGAAATTGCTACAGACCTGAAACTTGGGAAATATTCTAAAATAGCTCACTCTCCATAGCAATCGAGCTATGAAGACAACGATGAAGATTGACTACAACCAACATGAAGGACCGAAAAAATATATAACTAGTGATAATTAAAGATTAGCAAAGTGCGTTCGATCTCTAGTAAAAGTTTTTATTTTATTTTTTACTGATTGCGCAGAGAAAAAAAAACTGGTGTCTTTGGCTCAAGGCAGCCAAGAAAACATTTGCACGTGAGATCGAGGCTATTTGTTCCACATAGCCAAGCCAGCCAGCCAGCCAGTCCAAAATGGCGCCCAATGCCTGAAATCGCATGGTATCACGATCGCTACCCTTGGGACTAGTCCATTAAATCCTTGAGAGTGATTTCTCCAAAAACGACACGATTAGTATGCGTTTTCCTTCGTTCAACGCAATTATATGACGAGGCAACATTTTCTCCCAAGAATTGACGGCTGCATGTAAACATATATATCGTGCGCTTTCATGCGAACGGAATCGAAATGAAGGTGTTCGATCTCAGGGTAATAGAGTCTGCACTTATCAAATATTTCAACTGCGTATATAATTACCAAATTTTTTTTGACAAAACTTAACAAGATTTTGAAACCAAGTGCGTATGGTACTTTACAAAGTAAATCTTACAAATGACATGGAATGCATCCTATCGTTTACAGTTGTGGTTAAGGTCATAAGTGTTCTTACCCCACAAGGTAAAAACTGAAGAAAAGACTTTCAAAGTTAAGGTTTTCAACAAACAGTTTAATGATCAGGACACCTTCGAGGGCATCACAGAGTACATACACTTGGACTGACTGAGTGAATTACGTACGTTCTATCGAATTGACTGACCAACTTAAAGACAAAATTAATCGTCTGCCTGATTGACTTGCTTAGGGTTAGGGTAAGGGCCAATCAAGTTTTAACTTACCTCATAACTCGTTGTACAGGAACAAGAATAAATGAATTCAAGTCCATTTTGCGACACTTTGGATTTTCACGACATGTCATCTTAAAATAAACAATAAGCAAATAAAATGATTAAATCTTACGAGAGAATAGGAGACGAATCGATTCTAGGCTAACCGTACTCTGTAAAAAAATAGTAAAGTACTTGTGAAATATTGAAATTTTACTCTGCGAAGGTCAAGTTACCACACACATTTAGGAACATTCTTAGCAGCTCTCTTTTTTCTTCCAAAGGGATTACAGCAATGCAGATACAGCGGTCTTATAAATGAAAGAAATCTCAGAACCAGATTGAAATGCCTTTGTACCGTATTTCTTCACTTATAAGGCGATCTCGGCTATAAGGCGAGACCCTAAAAGTTAGAGACCTTCCAACAGACTTGTGTTGTCCAAAAAAAAAAAAAGAAAACCCATCGGCTATAAGCCGAAAGCGAAATTCTTGATTGAAACCAGTCATTTGAGTGAGCGAACCTCGCGGAAAACATTGGGAAATGGCTCACTGAAAACAAAAGCTAATGAATTGAAATAAACACAAAAGAAAAAAGCTAACCAGTGAAGATGTAAATACTACCACGCGACTGCAGAAACACAACAACAATCTCAGTTACTGTAACCTGACAAACGTTTCAGTTGAGTATCTCTTTCGTTGCTGTTTTTTTTCTCATCATACCAAAAGCACGCCGCTCTTCATATACTATGGCTTTCAATATATAAAGATATCGTGGAAGCTGAGGAAAAAAACTCAAAAATCGCTTGAGATTAAGGACTTAGCGAGTCCATTGTGCAACGCTGGAGAAGAGACCAGGTGGCTATTCTTTCTGGCGAGCTTAAGATGACTGCAAAAGGTGCAAAAATGGGCCGTTTCACTCCCAAGAACTCCGAACTATAGACGAGCAAGCGATGGAGTGGTTTTCACAGCGGAGAGATCAAAATATTTCATGTCTAATGCGAAATGATAAGAGTTTTGCTGAGTTGAGTGAGATCGTCTTTCAATGCGTGGTAAGCAAAGAGTCTGATTGGTGGTCAGAAATACGTTGTTGTCATGGCAATTTTAAAGCATGTCACGTAAAGAGCGCTACAGTCAGAGAATTTACAGTCATTTCGTTTGCAATTAGACTTTGTTTTTGAATTCCAAACCCTTGGCTATAAGCTGAACCCCGTTTCTCTTGGAAAAATCTATTAAACTTTCGTGTCAAATACTGAAAAAATCGCTCGGCTTATAGGTGAAGAAATACGGTAAGTGCAGAATTGATATTTGTGTCGTGTTGATAAAATGTTGGATATACGAGGACACTTAACCTGTTTTGAATAGTAAAATTTCGTAAGCTTGAAATAAATCTACGCTCTCCAAAAATATGCTTCCAACGTTAACGTTAGAAAATTCCTAGATGCAATAAAGAAAGAAGAAGTCACTTACAAAGACAACTGAAATGTGTGTTAGAAAAACAAAATTTGGCCTTTCAACATATGTCAGATTTATGCTGTTATCTTCTAAAGGCATCTGGGGATATACCCTACGGTGTACATGAATGACGGAATCCCACGAAAAAGTGTTCGAGTTATCAGAACTGGGATTTCTATCCAATTTTGCAAGCTTTCTCTGCAAATGTTTTAAAAGATTCTCTGGATAAACTTGGAATTATGACCAGCATAACTTTTAAACGATTCTTGACATAAGGGCGTAACAAGTGGCAGCTCTGTTATTTACAGTTCTTTCTAGATTCCTTGATCTGGCTAATTCATGTACGCCCTGACACAGTCTGTCACGTGACCCGTTAATATGAAAGCCACCTGAACATCGCATAAATTAACGTTATGAAGGTTATTCAGGGTCTCTTCACTTCAGAGAACGCCACACTCTTAACTGACAAATTCCTACTTTGATGGTGTGCACCGTGGCGGCAGTGGTGTTCCCTCTTGCACTTAACTTATATCGCGTTATCATAACAAACAAATACTGCAATAAAGGTGCGTGCCAACAGTACTACCCACCCAAAATTGTCAGGCCAACGAACTTGATGTCATCATCCATGACCAAATGTAGTCATAACATGAGATTAGTCAACCCACTCTGTGCAGTGAAACAAAGATTTTGGTTGATTAACCCAAGCAGCTGTGACCGTATGGGTCTGTAGCTGCTCGCTTATATACATTTCTAGATCAGGTACACACGGTTTTAGTTCGGCTACATGACTCTCAAACGTCGCAACCTCAAGATAGCTGTGCACCCATGAACAGATTCAAGACCATCACTCCACAAGCCTATTGAAGCAGAGATATCAAAAACCGTTGATTCAATCAATTCCTTTTCATGATCATGATATTTCTTCCAACATCTGATATGTCCATGTTCTATACAGGGCATCCACTAGTTGACCATACTGTCATTTTGAATTAACAGTTGGTTCTTACGTTAGCGTGCGCTCATGGCCAATATATGGGAAATTTAGACAGCGACAGAGAAGTTGCTCGAGGCGTCGCCGAGAGCAAGTCTAGCTTCTTGAGTGATCTCAAAACTTTCCACGCGCTTTATGTCTCCATGAACGCGCAACGTAAAACAACGTAACCGAAATTGTTTGGATATTGTTTTCTTGCAATTTAAAACTTTTGGGAAAAGACAGCGCTCCATAAATGTAAAACAAATCGAATTTTTACTACGACGGTTCAACAACTTCCTCTAAAACTAAAAAAAAATGATAGTTTTAGCCAAAATGAACTTTAGGGTATTTTAAAATTTTATCGCCAAGTAATCTTTATTATTTTTATCTAACATTTTGATCAATGGAGAATGGAGAATGGAACCATTTAGAGGCACTTTGAAAAATTCTCACTGCCGGGAATTTGGTCTATTCGAGACCGTCGAATTTTTTACTAAAAAAAAAACTCTACGGAAATAACGGTTTAACAACTTGCTCTTAAACTAAAACAAATAATAGTTTTAGCCAAAATGTACTTTTGAGTAATTTAAAATCTCATCGCCAAATATTCTGTACTATTTTTATCTAACATTTTGATCAATGGAGAATGGAACCATTTAGAGGCACTTTGAAAAATTCTGACTGCCGGGCATTTGGTCTATTCGAGACCGTGCCCGGCAGTCTGATAAGAAGCGTACAAAGTGTCGACAACCGGGCGATATGATAGGCTGCACAACACGGATAATTTGTCCACTTAAAAGCCAAATTAATCTGACATTTTTAAACAAACATCTGATAATCTTAACAAGTTTGAAAGAACCTTTCGGTGGAAATTCTGTGAAAATTTCTGACTGCCAGACATTTCGTTTATTTTAGAACGAGACAGCGTATTCTGAAAATAGAAAAAATGATAGTTTTAGCCAAAATGTACTTTTAAGTATTTTGAAATCTGATCTTCGAGTATTCTCTAATATTTTTACCTCACATTTTTTATAAAGAAAAACTAAATATACCATTTATGAGCGAAAAATTTCAGAATTCTTTGCGTTTAAGCGACCCGCGAAATAGATTCGCCTTGCTTGATTCATTGTCTACTTTGTAGACACCGTGGTCTAAAATAACCATTCAAGGCTAGTTGATTGGCATGCCCACCCATGCCTATCTTTAGTGACTATATAAGCATGTACTCCATAGTTCATTTAGTAGCATGCGCGACACAAATCAGGGAGAGGTCAGTAAATAGTATTCAGAGAGAATCAAATTGTAAGAGTCGAAGAAATTAACCAGAGCTCCACAGAGTGGGGAAAAATTGGATGTAAGTAGAATTGATTGTGTATTAGAGAACCGAGAAAGGAAGATCGAGAGTACTAAGCGCTTTTTGCTGAGTATGGTGGGCTTCACAGCGCATAGTTTCCTCCTTAAGTGCGACTCAAAATTATTCTGAACTCTTCAGTAACGTATTTTTTTTTTGCTCAGCTAATGTCATGTTCGCAGAATCATTAGTATGAAAATAGTGGCCTTGCACTTGAAACTGTAACTCGACGAACAAATCACAAGAACAATTCAGGGATACGTCAGTAAAAAGTATTCAGAGAGAATAAAATTGTAAGAGTCGAAGAAATTAACCAGAGTTCCACAGAGTGGGAAAAATTGGATGTAAGTAGAATTGATTCTGTATTGGAGAACCGAGAAAGGCAGATCGAGAGTACTTAATGCTTTTTGCTGAGTGTGATGGGCTTGACGGGGCATAGTTTTCTCCCTAAGTGCGACCCAACATTATTCTGAACTCTTCAGTAACGTTTTTGTTTTTCTCAGTTACTGTAATGTTCACAACATCACTAGTATGAAAATAGTAGCCTTGAGACTGTAATTTCAGTGAAAATTTAAAATTTACATTGGACTTCCATGTGCGACCCAACATTATTCAGTAACTCTTAACAGTTAACTCCGTAACACTTAACTCTTCAGAAACGTTTTTTTTTTTTGCTCAGCTAATGTAATGTTTTCAACATTATTAGTATGAAAATAGTAGCCTTGAAACTGTCATTTCGTTGAACATTTAAAATTTACATTGGACTTCTATTCCAAAGTATTGTGAAGCATTGAAGACGAGTGAAAGCAAATGCAATGAAGTTTTCTTGGTTTTTCCGATGATACATGGTTTTTTGCCGCAGATACATGGTAACCAGAAATTAGTGTTGTACGGCGAACAGCTTGTTCTGGATTCATTCCATTGTATGATTATTCTTCTGATTGTCATGTTTTGTTCACCTTCAAAATGTAACACCATCGACCGTGTATTTGCTTCCCACAATTCGGAAATACTATAAGAAGTGGTTAGGATTTTGAGGCAAATTTATGATAAATTCAACAGAAACATTGAGACTAGTGATACTGTTTGTTTTGTCTGTGGTAGAGAACTTCACTTGACGTGAAGATTAGCTTTAATTGTTTTATAAAGGACATTGAACTCTTTAAAAACATGTTTCGACAGTTCTTCTGTCATCTTCAGTTCTGAATAATACAAAGTACAAAGTTGAATTTAAAGTGTGTAACAAAATGCTGACTGGACAAAACAAACAATGGTAACAGAACGATGTATGCATTTACAAAGAAAGTTTTAAATTAACATGATAAAGTTGATAATTAAGTGTAGGTTTTCCCATTGAATGTGGATAGCTTCTTTGATTTTAAGTTGAAAAGTTGTGGAAGCATGATCTAAGATGCTAAAACACTTATCAGAACAAAGAGTGCGTCATTGTAGAGAATTATGTAGATGTCTCAAAATGCGAGAGGTCTTATCACTGACCATGTGACGAGTGTCTTAACATCTTAGATCACGCTTCCCCAACTTTTCAACTTAAAATCAGTTATTCATTGCTCGTTGCCAGTTAGAAGGCTAAGCTATTAATTTTTCAACTTGTTACTCAAAGAACAGCGTGGCTTTGAACGAGGATGGGAAATGAATTGCTTTTGTCAACCTCGTATTCCAAGGATCGCTTTGCAATCATCATCAACCTTACAGAGGTTTACAAAAAAATTATCGCAATTTTACACATGTATAATTAAGGCTTTTCTCAGGGCTGGAAATCATTACAAAGCACCGCAATTCACATAATAAAAGCCTTTATCAGACAAGTGTATATGATATTTTGCATTTTTTCCTCTATATAGAATGGATGAGAAGTTAAAAGCAAGCTCAACGAAGTATTTCGGAGAAACAACAGCCAAAGTAACCAAAGAAACAACCGAAGATGAAATCAAACGTATCTATGCTGCACGGTCAGCAACATATGACGAGGTATTCTACAATAGTAAAATAATAATAAGGGTTTGGGGCACGATGTGGCACATTGCCGATTGACCCACCGGACACCTGATCCATCATTCAGGGTTGCGTTTCTCGAATGTTCCAGTACTACCGGAACATTCGAGCCCGATGCAACATTCCTAGATCTTAATTGAGGGAATAATAGTGCAGTCTCAGTCTAGGTAATCATATGATTTCGAGTGCTATTTGGAATAAATGAGCACGAGTAAATGTTTTGAAAGACTAAAATAATTTCACGAGCTCGAAGGGCGAATGCAATTTGTGGTCTTTGAAAAAGTTTAAACGTGCTTATTTCTTCCAAATTGCACAAGAAAAAGCATGTGATTACCTATTAATAATATATATGAAAAAATACGTGATAGCTTATCATAATTATGCAGAAGAAAAGCGCGCGCATCAAGTGCAAAAATGATTTTTTCACTGCAAGTGACATTGTGCGTTCGGTCAAAACAACCGCGAACGATAAGAACAATAATATACAACGATATTTTCACATCTTTAAGGCGCAAAAAAGTTCAAAATCCGGATGAACAGTTGAAGGAATTGTTCGGTCTGGTTTGCTACTTCTTTGCACTGAATTAACCCTTTTCTGCATTGAATTACCTAACAACTTCATTCATCTTAACCAATCAGAACAGAGTAATATTTTCATGTATCTTATTAGCTCAAAAACTAGTTTATTTTACCTTATTCCCCGATATTTTCTTTGTTTAAGTTCAAAATTTTGAAGGAAAAATCTCGATTTTTCGGGTCCGTAAAGTTACCGGAGCTCTCGAGGAAAAGAGGCCCAAGGCGACACCAGACTAGTGTCGTATTTATCGAACACCAAATCATAACAATCAGCTTGAACTTTCTCATCATATAGGAACATTTAGCGGCTCGCGCTTTATATATCAAGCCACTGACCGAATCTTTGCATAACGCCCTTGAAGAAGTTTACCAGGACAAGGCAAAAGATCAGATCAAAATCATTGACGCCGGAGCTGGAACGGGACTTATAGGAGTTGAGCTCAAGAAACTCGGATACACCAACCTGTGCGCTTTGGACATCTCGGCTGAGATGTTAAAGGAAGCAAAGAAGAAAGAGGTCTATACTGAGTTCATCTGCACGTCTTTGAACGGGCAGCCGATACCTCAGATTAAATCAGGGCAATTCGATGCTTTGATTTGTGGTGGGGCGCTCAGTACAGGGCGTATCGGCTCATCTGCTTTCGTGGAGATGATAAGAATGGTTCAAACTGGTGGGTCTTTCGTAGGAGTTTACCGAGGCACAGATATAATTGACCCACGGATGTCCGCGGGGAATCTGTTTTGTGGCTAGTTGTTGGACTTGACACAAAAACAATCAGTTGGTCGCGGTTCTAAAGCATCTGTGGTTGAAGAAATTTGCCCACAATGTTTTGAATCTTTCAAACGCTGTTAAAAAAACAACTACAACAAAAACGGACACAAGCCTTTAAGCATCATACGTTGATAAACATTTGAAAAAATAATAATGTTTTTTAACAAAATTGAAAAAAGGGTTGTAAAAAATGAAGAACGTGTAAACGTGAACGTGTTTTTGTTTTTTTGAAAACTCAAACCGTGAGATAGATCAGGTAGTGAAGACTCACCTAACACCCTTCTTGATAAAGTCCCTTAACATCTGGCATCTGACCCGTATATCTTCTTCTGGGGTCAAATCTTCTCTCTGCAAATTCGTTTAAAAGAATTTCTTGATATATCAAGATCACCCGAAGATGGTCTCTTCAACTTCTCTTTGAATGATATTACAGGTTATAGGTTAACCCTTTAACTCCCATGAGTGACCAAGACAGAATTTCTCCTTACAGTATTAATATGATATCTAGCAGACAAGTAATGGGAAAACAAAAGAAGATGTCAATGAGGGTATTATTGGTTAGTCCAATACCAAATTCTCCTAACTAACATCATAGGAATTGTATGACAGACATTAAAGAGAATAACTAAAGAAAGTTAAATCTAATAAATACATGGACAAATAGGAAAAAGGATGGAACTTTCCCATGTTAAGATCCGCACTAAATTCCGATGTTAACTTCTTTGCAGATGGCGTCCTCTGTTTCAACATAATAAAGGAGGAATTAGAACACTATCAAGAGATGATGACGGAGCTGGAGAAAGCTGGCGAATGGATGTGCATGTCCAAAGCGTCTTCACCTTTCTACGCAGCCGAAGACCTGCCCAGTGAATGCTGGATGTTCTTTTACAAAGTTTCGAAGAACTAAGAAACATGTACCATAGCCATTAAGTTCAACTCATCTAGGCCATAATAGAAAATCATTGTTTTAGCTGACTTTAAACGTCAGTTATAATGCTGTTGTGATATTTTGATGTTAAAACTAAAGAAATTTCATGAAATAAATCAAACTGTTCAAACGACATTGCCCTGATGTTGTACTTACGTTTTTGCGCGTGCCGGTGGGCGGCGAGCTCGCAGCCATTTCAAATTTTTTTTTTACGACTCGCGTTCCGTTTCTTGATATTTTTCATTGTACTAATTTCGAAACTATTGATACTTTTTTCTTGGATGTAAACACAGCAGAGAAAAAAGCTTTTAAGGTGGAACTGGTAAGTACCAGGCCTCGAGAAATTTGGGTCAATACGGAGAAGAAACTTCTCGTCCACTAAACAACTCAACACAAACTTAAAACCTGTTATCAAAGCACAAATCTAACACAACCCTTGGTTTTTACTTGACTTCCACCATAAAAATCCAAAATAAGAAGGGGTATTACAGTTTACCTCCGAAAGACGAAAGACCCCTAAACCTTAAGAAAGATTTGTAAATAGAGCCATTTCTAATTTCGGGTTTTCTTCGTTCGACACCGGAAAGCTGTAAAGTATGAGCTATCGTGTGACATTTTATTCCCTGAGTACAAGAAAGATCAGAAAACGTGTTCAGATAAATGCTAGCAATTTCAAAATCGACAACCGATCACTTTAGCAGCAAAACAAGACAGAAAGAAACTTTTGTGATTTTCTTTCGCCCCTCTCTCTCTCTTATCATTTTTCATAATTACCAATTTTTGCATAACCATCTTGCAGACCAACATTGAGACAGGCGCGGTAGTTGTAGGTGTCCCGAAAAATCTGTCTGGGAGAAAGAGAAAGGAAGATCGAGAGTACTAAGCGCTTTTTGCTGAGTATGGTGGGCTTCACAGCGCATAGTTTCCTCCTTAAGTGCGACTCAAAATTATTCTGAACTCTTCAGTAACGTATTTTTTTTTGCTCAGCTAATGTCATGTTCGCAGAATCATTAGCAATAGTTAGTAGGTGTAGGTGTCCCGAAAAATCTGTCTGGGAGTGTGGGTAAATGGATCAGGAAGGCTAAATCATGCAATATTGCTTTCCCAACTGAAAACCTTTACGTGTGTGGATGGTTGTGGATTTTTTTGAGTGTTTCTCCAACACTTAAGATATTATTTCAATTAAGAACCACCTTGCCTACATCAACTCGAATATTTATTAGATCATTAAGATTATTAAGCTGAAAAACTCCCGTGTAAATACTTTATCATCTAGGTATGCTGGTTGAAATATTTTTCTCTTCGTTTAAGCCTAACCGGTTTTGAACTCCCACCCGTCAGTTAATCGTACAGCTCTATGTACAAGAGCCAAATCGTGCTCGTCTCTGTCGACTGACTACTGATTGACGACCTAATTAATTATACTTTATTACACATTCCAAAATTCCAGTTTATACATCATTCTGTTCTTTGCTTTCAGAATGGGATATCCATTTAACTTTACAGCGACAGGTAAGAATTTAACCTCCTGATAAGCCTCCAAGCCTACAGGACTACTTTATCTTAGGATGAAGGAACCATCACATATTCCTCAAATGTTATTGGTGCATTTGCAGCTTCATTTATCATGCATATTTCTGTAAAGTTGTAATCAGATAGTTGGCTGCAATAGGACAGCTGTAATCGAATACCTGTAATCGGACTGTTGAAGCAGCCAATCGCACTAAATCCTCTCAGCTAAATCCACCAATCACAGAATCGATTATAATAACCATGACAACAATCACAAAGAAAAACTAGGGAATTTCCAAAATAGAGGAATTTTTAACTAAAGGCATTGCCTTCACTGGAGATATTTTTTCTGGGTGTATTTTTTTATTCGGAAATTGAAATGTTTATGATCAATTTTCCTAAAAGCTTTGTCAAAGTATGATGTTTAAAGGCTAGTGTCCGTTTTTGTTGTAGTTGTTGTCTTTTTTTTTCATATGGCGCATAAAATATTCAAAACATTGTGAACAAATTTCTTCAAACACAAATGATTTGGAACCGCGACCAAATGATTCTTTAGAGTTAAGTCCAACAATTAGTCACATAACAGACTCCCCGCGGACATGGGAAGGTCAAATACATCTGTGCCTCGGTAAACTCCTGAGAAACACCTACCAGTTTTAACCATTCTTATCATCTCCACGAAAGCAGCACCACACCCCACAACAAGTCAAAGCATCGAATTGCCCTGATTTAATCTGAGGTATCGACTGCCCGTTCAAAGACGTTCAGATGAACTCAGTATAGACCCCTTTCTTCTTTGCTTCCCTTAACATCTCAGTTGAGATATCCAGAACACATAGGTTGGTATATCCGAGTTTCTTGAGCTCAACTCCAACCAGCCCTGTCCCAGCTCCAGCGTCAATTTTGATTTTGACCCATTGGTTTGTCCTGGTAAACTTCTTTAAGGGCGTTATGCAAAGATTCGGCCAGTGGCTTGAAATATGAAGTGCGCGCCGCTGAATGTTCCTATATGATGAGAAAATCCAAGCCGGTTATTAAGATTAGATGTTCGATAAATACGACACAAGTCTGGTGTCGCCTTGAGCCCCTTTTCCTCGAGAGCTCCTGTAACTTTACAGACCCGAAAAGCTGATCTGTTTTCAATCAAAATCGAGATTTTGCTCCAAAAAATTGGAACTTAAACAATGAAAATATTGGGGAACAAGGTAAATTAAATAAGTTTTGAACTAAGACTGCACAATCATTCCCTTAATTAAGATCTATGAATATTGCCCGAATGTTCCGGTAGTACCGGAACGTTCACGAAACGCAACCGTGAATAATGAATCAGGTGTCCGGTGGGTCAAACGGCAATGTGCCACATCGTCCCTCAGACCCGTATTTTTATTGTTTTACTATTTTAGAATACCTCGTCATATGTTGCTGACCGTGCAGCATAGATACGTTTGATTTCATCTTCGGTTGTTTCTTTGTTTACTTTCGCTGTTATTTCTCCAAAATACTTCATTAAGCTTGCTTTTAACTGCTTCTCATCCATTCTATATAAAGGGACAAAATGCAAAATGTCATAACACTTGTCTGATGAAAGCTTCTATTATATGAAGTGCGGTGTTTTGTAATGATTTTCAGCCTTGAGAAAAGCCTTAACAGCACACATGTAAAATTACGAAAATTTTTCTACATGTGCTTGTTATCGCCAATCAGCTGCTGACAAGTCACTCGCCTTTTGCACCACTCTGTAAGGTCGATGATTGATTAGCAAGGCATTTACCATTCTCAGTGCAAGGTCGTTTATTGAATTTTCAGGCCTGTGGAGCAAAGTATTGGTTTGAGCGTAAAATAATTATTTAAATAAAAAAAGAAAAAGACTTTTGTCCAATCATCAGCTTGATAAACAATTACTTTTGTGGTATTCAGAATATTCAAGGTCGAGGTACAGGTTATCAGCCGAAGACAATTTTTCGTAGGTTTTTTAGTTAATACCACGGCCCCAAATCTGAACTCCACGGTCGCTACATTGACGACGGCATCGGCGCTACCTCCTCTACCAAAGAGGAGTTCACTCAATTTATAACTGCCGTCAATTCCTTTTACCCGGCTTTGCAATATACCTGGGAAATCTCCGACAATTGAAGGCAACAGTCCATACACTAGTGTTTTAGTGCAAGCCTACAGACTCAAACAATTACTTGTTTTATTCATCTTCGCATCCATCCTCGCATCCATACCTTTTTCACAGTTTCTCAGCCTTTGTCGTTTATGTAGTGACGACTCTGACTTTTCCGAAAAATCAGGGGCGATGTGCTATTTTTTCGATAAACATGGCTATTCTGTTTCTCTCACAACCACGCAGTTAAATCTATTATTCTTGAAAACTTTCAATTGCTTCAAAACGATGCAGAAACTGGTACTATCTTTTCGCAACCTTCACTAATTTCATTCAAGCGCGACAAAAACATAGGCAACTTTTTGGTCAGAAGTTCATTTCAAACCAATGACCAACCTGGAACTTTCAAATGCCGATTCCGAGAACACCTTCGCTCACGATGCAAAACTTGTTCTTTCATTCATAACGTAGAGGCAATGTCGGAACCCAAGAGATCAATTAAGATCACTGATCACTTTTCTTGTACCTCCGCCAATATCATTTACTGGATAACTTGCACTCACTACCAAAGTTATACATTGGGGAAACAGGAAGACGACTAGGTGACCGATTCCGAGAACACCTTCGCGACGTGAAAAGAAATGTCAAGAGCATCCAAACCAGTCGCTGGACACTTAAATCTCCCTAATCGTTCTAAGCAGCTTTCCCTACATCTAGGCAGTTTGGAAACCCGCAAAACTGCAGCACAAAAATTCATCTTTCAAATCAGCACTCTTAATTCCCACAGTATCAACGAGCGCTTTTCATTCAACCAATTTATTCTTGGACATGGTTTGATGCTAATCTGGTTTAAAGATTTAATGAATGCAACCCATAAGGGACTCTGGAGAGCACCTTCAAACAGCCCGGTTCAGCTTTCTACTGAGAAGCCTTTATCGATAGCCAGTCTGAAAAATCCTGCACAGCTAGAATTAATGGAAAATGATAGCGGCGAAGACGAGGTACAATGTTACTATTTCAGTAAGGGAGAAGCAGCCTGTTTAACCTCTGACTCTCATTCCGTTCATGGTCGCCTCAAATCCCATAATTCTCTACGGGAGCTCTTGGGAGCCTCTGAAATTATTCTGTCTGACATTCGCGATGGTTGTAAGATCCCCTTTTCGACTACGCCACCTAGATTTTGGAGTAAGAACAATCGTTCTTGTTTAGATAACTGTGATTTTGTTACCGAAACTATCCTTGAATTCATCCTGAAGATAAAATTTCAGAAGTCAATTCCTAAGAATTACACAATATTAATCCTTTGTCGGTATGTATTCAACCTTGCGGCAAGGAAAAAAGGCTCATCCTTGGGCGATCAATCAAGATCTCTACAAATTTGATTTCAAATACGCGGTGGGACCTTTTGCTATTAACTTCGATTTTAAAAGTGGTTATCATCATTTAGACATTTGTCCTCATCATAGACAAGTTTATCGTGGATGTTCCCTGATGGCAGAGAATGTTTTGTCATGTTTAATGTTCTTCTGTTTGGATTATCTACTGCTCAGTATATTTTACCAAAATTTTAAGGCCGCTGGTCAAGTATTGGGGGTCTAGTGTTTTCATTGTGAAGTATATTTAGATCCCGCTTCTAATCCTGTGAAAGGTGATTTATGCGCCTCTGGTTTTTGTCATTAAGGAATCAAAGAGTATTCGAACCCTGTTCAAAAAACTTGACTGGCCTGGTGTTACTTTGGACTGTGGGAACGGCACCATTTCGATTAAACAAAGCAGAGTTGACAAGGCATGTTCAATTATAGACTATATCCAATCTAAACTTTTCGTTTCTGCACGTTTATTATCTTCCTTCCTCGGTTCATGATCAGTTATGTCTATGAGTCCTGTTGTGGGCAGACTGGCCCCTATCATAACTAGACACTGTCTGACATCCATAGCCGCTTCTCCCGATTGGGATACGAAATTTGAAATGGACCATTTTTTGCCTTGCAGAGGTCAAATTTTGGTGGGAAAATATCACTACTCTCGACATTAAACAAATTTTCGAGCCAAAGTATTTTTCGGGTATTTTATTCTACGATGATTAGGGAATACTACTATTTTAGGGGTGATGACACTTGTCGCCATGGCAGAGGTAAGGATTCATTCACTTGTTTCTAGCCAATGGAATAGTTACGCTATATGATGTTAGATTAGAGTCGGCTTGACTCTCTAATATACAGAGGAGGTCAATTTGTATTTATTCGTAAGTCTAGAAATTTTACGTGTCCCTATCGTTTATTGCTAAGATATTTAGATTATGCTAACATCAACATGTCCATGTCTTCCGAACTTTTGTTTAGGAAAATTTTGTTTTTGAAATCTAGCGGAAAGCACGTATTGGGTAACATATAGAGAATAATACATGGGCGCACGTAGATATGGAATTTTTCTTCGAGTTGAACACGAGAAGGGAAACTCCATATCTACAAGCAATCATGTATTATTTTGTTTATCATATAAACACAATTGCCCTTTACGGAGAAGAAAAGCCGACTTTATTAATGAATGAAAATAAATGAATCGGCAATCCCTGAATAACAATCGTAAAGTGCGTTGGCGCTAACTCCTAAGATGGAAAAACGCGTTCAATCATGATTACAAAAACAACAGTGGTAGTAATTTTCAATTATTGACTTTGTCCTTACCGACAGAAGAATTCTTTCGGGTGAACCGCCAAAATCGGCTGGTGGTAAGTCTCAGCAGAGAGAAATGCTAACACCAAAGCCACTGAATACGTAACTTTCGGTTTTTTCTTTTAGTATATTGGTTTTTCTTCCCCTTCTAGGAAAGTTTGAACCTCACTGTCTATCAGCGATACGGATTTTTTGGCGTTTTAGCCGCCATAATTCGAGAAAGCTCCAACAAACAACTTGTATTGAGAATCGTAAAGGCTTTGCCATTCATTCGTCAACCTGGCAGAGTGGCGTCAAAGGTGAGTGACGTGTCAACACACGTTAAAAAATATGATATCTTTTCACGTGTGTTGTTACGGCTTTTCTCAGGGCCGGAAATCCTTGTATAACACCACAGTTTCTGTGATAAAAAAGTTTCTTACACGTCCTTCATGGGACATGATGAAGAGGAACTCGGATGAGTTGGGATATGATCAACGTCTTTACGCTTTGCATAGCTTTAGTTCTAGGGGTGCCGCATCCATCGAAACTAAATTGAGGAAAAATCCATCAAGAGAGCGACTGTTGAAACTCCATAGCCGTTGGAAATCCGATTCTGCCGAGGACATGTATGTTAAAGAACAGGTTCAAGAGAGACTTGATGTTGACAAAATCGCTGAAATCTAGAATTTATTTCAAGTAATTAGATCTAAAATTACAGAATTGATCTCTTATTTTTGTGATCTATGAATTTGATAGGTTTTTGGAATAAACTTTTCCGTAGGTACTTGCTCAACCTGAAACAAGCTACCCAAATTGTATTTACTGTAGTTCTTTTATTGTCTCTGTGTTATCTAGTTTTCTGTCCGAATTAGAAGGAAAATAGTTTTAATCCGGACGAATGTGGTGAGGGAAAATGAATTAAAAGGCTTTTCTCCTGTAAGCTCAAGTCTTTCAAAGAATTTTGCATATAGTTACTTTGGACTTCTGGTTTTTTTTTTCCACGATATGATGTTTTAAACAAAAAAAAAGCATCATGGCAAGATAAAGATATTTCAATCGTGGAAATCCGATGCTTTTTAATTCTGTAGTTTTTACAACCAAGCAATACTTTTTTCCCACAACTTTCCATTATGCTTTTACTAATAAAAAAGACCTTTAAAGTGGCCTGTTTTCGAATGTAACGCAGGATAGAAGATTCAGATTGAAAGCGTCTGAAAATGTCCATGATTTTGTATCATTAGTAGAGTTGCAAATTGTAGCTAGTGTTTCTCACTTTAACAATTTTCTGGATGTAAATATAAATTTTTGAAACATAATCTCAGTTTTATTTTTTTAGCCGCTAAAGCTGTGAAATTCTTCAATTAAACTCTGAGTGCCTTGAAGTATTTTGAGAATCGAGGTAATACCTGTAATAATGCAGTTCGAATTTCATTTCAGCCGCTAGAGCTAAGAAATACAATAAACGAGCTCCAAATTATTCACTCAATCAAATCGAGAAATGTTATTTCGCTGGGAAAAAAATCGTCAAACAATAATGTGAATTCAAATTCTGTTTCACTATAACTAAATTGAGCAATTAGCTGGATGTTCTATTTTGAAGGAAAACCTCTTACGCTGGCTAAAATGAGTTTAAAAAACTATTGAGAGGGTTCTGAAGCAAGAAATCAAGGATTCTGGGTTTTAAGATCAAATTGTGAACATTCGAGGAGGTGATCGCAATCCTACGGGAGCAGGCCTAAGAATAGCAAATTTAAATGTCGTGGAAGGCAGTATGACAGTATACGAGAAGAGTGCGAAGCGAAAGGTAGGCTAGAAGTCGAATAATGATTCTGAGACATCCAGCCAAGGGAAAAGCACTATTGGTCTCCGAGGTACCTCTAGGGCAGTACTTTGTGCGACAAAATTTAAGAGGGTTACAAGCAAAGGCTCTTTACTTCACACAACTTCTTGCTAGCCGGTTTAAAAGGTTTAATTTAATCATCAGCCACTGTTCATAGATTCAGATGAATGTCTATTTCCTAAAATAAGAGTCGAAAAAAAATCAAAGTAGACTGTGGGGTTCCATTGGACTTAGACCTTAGTTCGGCTGGATTTTAGTCAACTCATATTTAATGACTTTAACTGCACGGTCGTTCTACGTGCTCCTCAGTGTTGATGATGTAAGGGGGGAATCACATTCGACTTTCTATCTCGGTCGACACGCCGATTTTGTGATCTTGATACAACTTGTCTTACAAAATCTTGTCCAATTTTGGGCTGGGATGTACAAACTTGATGGAAGGAACTTAGTCAACTCCTCCGAAGTTTCTATCACGAACACATTGCCAAGTTGGGGCGCCACATCTTCGAAATAATCCCTTAGTCGCATGGTAATGCTTTGGTTCTCCCCTCGATTTTTTCGAAGTCAATCAGGCCCATCAGATCTGCAGCATACAGCAGCCCGAAAAGGTTGGTATCGCTCCGTTGGCCATCTATCCTAAACCCGGACGCATTATCTGGCAATGAGCCATCTGGGAGGGTAGGTGGAGGCTGGATCTCGCTTCCGTAGCCATTATTTTAGAGACAGAGATTAGATACACTTTCTTTCCTCATGTACAAGATACCTATCGCTTTCAATTTGGGACCAAGGAACCACTTGTGACTCCCTTTGCTGTAGCTGTCATTGTTGACAATGTAAATTGGCCACCGCAAAGAGATTGCGCTACCCCCATCGATGTGTTCATCGAGAAGAGTGTATGTGTCAGCTTGGTCGATCATGGGTGTTTGTAGCTTTAGCGACCGAATCAGTAGACTGGGTCGGAAATGAATCCAAAGTTTCTTTGTTTACTGTTCCTGTTTTTTTTTATTTAGAAATGAGTATTGTTCTTATGTATTTAAGCACTTAGAACATGCATTTCGCGAATCTTTGTTTAAATACTTAGCTGAATCTTCATATTAAACTTCCTCTTTCCATGAAAGATACCTCAGTTTAGACAGGATTCTCGGTTGAAAAAAAAAGGTAAGATTTATAAGAAAAAATTCATGTGAGCACGTTCCATTCGGCCGATTTCCTTTCTTTGTCGACACCCCGATGTGGTGATCTTCATACAACGCGTCGTACAACACTTCGTTCAATTCTGGCTCTGCTTCTTGACTCTTTCCTTGCCTGCGTGCTCCTCCGGTTCCGACATCGTCTCGAAATTTGATGGTCAGGACCAGAAACACATTGTGGAGTTCGCGCGCCACCTCGTCCAAGCCGCCCCTTAGTCGCTCAGTCAATGACTTGATTCTCTTCTCGATTTTGTCTAAGCCTATCAAATCCATCAGATCGACGGTATACAGCAGCCCAATAAGGTTGTTATCGTTCCTTTGGCCAACCATCTCAAACCTGGACGCATCATCTGGCAGTGGGTCACCCGGGAAGGTAGGTGGAGGCTCTATCTCGCCATTGTACCCAATATCTTTGGGCCAGAAACTGGGCACACTTTCTTTCTTCATGTACAAGATACCCGTCTCTCTAAGGAACCACTTGTGTCTCCCTCCGCTGTAGCTGTCATAGTTGATGTCTTTGAGATCGTGCTTGTATGCTCCCCAGTTTTGTGGGCCATCCAAATGAACATGAACTTTCTGGTTCTTCTAGTGGAATTTTTCGATTAGGAGTTTAGCTGGTAAGGGCATGCCGCTCAAGTGAAACACCTGGATTTTAAATGGAAAGAGAATTAGTTTTTTCGTTCGTTTTGTACTCTCACAAAGAAAAAGAAATTGAATCATAGGTTCAGTCTGAATGGACGTGACTCGGAAAACATTGCCATCTACATATTCATGATCTGATTCTGCAAAGTGTACTTGTGTCAACAGCAGCGACATTGATTGGCAAATGATTGCAGAACGTGCAATTGATATATTACTATTGTTCTTAATACTAACATAGCTTTATTTCGCCAAAAGGTTTTAATTATTTGCTCAAATTCATTGGCTGGTCGTTGCGACGGTTAAAATCCAATATTGTTTGCTCAGACGATCTGAGCTGTTTGAACTAGATACAGATAGATATAGAAGCAGATCTTTATTAAAGCTCCCTGAATGGGTTTTTCATTGATTGTGAAATGTCAAATGTCACTGTCAAATTTGAATCGAGCGTCGCTTGTCCTGGAAGAGACAATCGCTTTGAAAGCTGAATCAAAACTGCGTAATCAACATATCTGATACAAAATGCCGCAAAAAGTCGTCACTTTTTGTCATCAGAGCGGCTCTGTAAGCCGAAAAACACCTGGACGTTGCCCTGAATATTACAGGAGTCAAAAAAGCCACTCGGAAAGCTTGCGGTTGTGGTCGACATCGAAGCGTTGGAGGCCATTCGGTTCGAACTTTGCATGAGTGGAGCACTAGACTGAGGAACGGGCTGGCTCGAATTTTGGCAAGGTCAGATGGTACAATAACTGGCTTATGTTGAATATTTTTTTTGCCAGCGCGGCGGTTGATTCTGAGCTTGGCGTCGAGAATTTTGTTGCTGTTTTGAAATACTTGGTTTTTTGATATTTTCACTGTAACACCGTTGTTGTTTAGGTGTCGTTCAATGGAATTGTGAAAACCGAGAAGAGCTGAACGACTGTACTCTTCGCCTTTTTTTTTGTTCTGGCTTCCACATAAAATCTTGCTAGGTTTTGGTCTAATTCCTTACTGTTCATTTTAAGAATTGGTGTTGTGATGTTTCTTCCCTGACACCAATCTGTGTAAACAATTATTTTGACATTGAGAAAAGAATTTTTTTTTCAAATAAATCAATCTCAGACAACTTTTGCTTATTGAGTTCGTTAATTTCGAAGCAAAGCAATGGCTCCTTACCTTGAAATAATTTCACCACCCATTTTGTGTTTCTTTTAGTCGCGTTCGACTGCGACTGCTCAAGTAGTTTTGTCAAGTCGTTTTCGACAGAGAAACGTGATTTTCTTTCTTTCTTCTGTTTATCATAACTTTCCACAGCCTCGACAAGACTTTTTTCGAAATCTTCGTTCACCCAGTCAGCTAAAATATCGTCTAAATTTTCAAAACTTCCCGCCATTTTAGAATAACAGAGAGCAAAAGTTTTAATGATGACGTCATCTATGCGTCTGTCCTCCAATAGATCATAAGTGAGAACCAATCAGAATGCGTGCATAACTGAGCTTATTATATAATCCGTTGTTGATGACTGCTTTGGGGTCCGAGTCGCTCTTCATGGTGTATACAAAGGCCTGGAACCTCTTCGGGTAGAAATATCTCGGTTCCAATCCAATGCCATTGTGTTCATGTGACGTTAGACTGCATCGAAGGTGACAAAAAGGTTGCCTGCGTTAATTGGAACTGTGTCGGCGTAATCATCGAAATCGAACATGCTTCGTACAAACTTCCAATGCTCGTCTTCATCTTGGCAAGTAACATGAGTGTTGACAATCTTATCGTAGGAGATGAGCCCGTGAGGGCGATACCAGAAGGCCACCTCGAAGGTGGGGCGATCTTGTGGAGTAATGGTCTTGAGTCCGTTTATGAGTGCACAGAAATGTATACAAGCGAGCAGCTACAGACCCACACGGTCAGTAAATCAATCAAAATATTTGTTTCACTAGTACTACACTGAGTAGGTTGACTAATGTCATGTTATGTCTATATTTGGTCATGAATGATTGACATCAGGTTCGTTGGCCTGACAATTTTGGGTGGATGGTACTGTAGGCACGCATTTTTATCGCAGCAATTGTTTGTTATTACAATGAAATATGACTCAAGTGCAAGTAGGAACACCACTGCCGCCACTGTACACACCATCAAAGACAAAATTTCGTTTGGAATTTGTCAGTTAAGAGTGTGGCGTTCTCTGAAGTGAAGAGACCTTGAATAACCTTCATAACGATAATGTTCAGGTGGCTTTTATATTAACGGGTCACGTGACAGACTCTGTGTCAGAGTGTACATGAATTAGCCAGATCAAGGAATCTAGAAGGAACTGTAAATAACAGAGCTGCCACTTGTTACGCCCTTATGTCAAGTATCGTTTAAATGCTTGTCCTCGTCAGACTTCCAAGGTTACCCAGGGCATCGTTTAAACATTTGCAGAGAAAGCTTGCAAAACTGGAAGTAAAGCCCAGTTCTGATAACTCGAACGCTTGCTCGTGGGATTCCGTTATTCATGTATACAGTAGAACACCGCTAAAATTAACTCCTAAGGGAAATGAACAATAGTTCTTCTTAGCGGAGTTTGAGCCAACGGGTCGGTGTTGAATTTCATGATCCTGTTCATAATTAACAATTAAGGAATCATATCTTACCATTCTTGTACAATAAACTGTCATTTTGGAGCTTTCTGATAAGAGCGTTTAACTTAGCAAGTTTAGCCGAATGTAAGGAAGAGAAGCAAGAGCTAAGATATCGAG